>JAGDQP010010203.1:0-44425 GCA_022664845.1 Lepisma saccharinum
TGAGAAGTAACAAACTGATTTTTTATAAACTGTTCTGATGGGCCAACCTTCAGATGTTTCTAAAACATCTTTAAATTATGAAATATATTTTGGAGAAGAAAGGATCTAAGTTAGTCTATACAGTGCCTGGTGCACTATTTATGATCGTGTTTAAACATCTGTATTCTGCTGTAAAGCTTGAGGGATCTATAGTTGCAAAGTATGTGATTATGAATATCTTTAAAGCAATCTCATATCGGGTTAAGGCAGCTTTTGACAGACATTCTATGTGCTAGCCGCGTCCGAGGATAGATTTTTGAAGTTATTTTCCTAGATAGGTACGCGAAAAAGATTAAAGAGGCCAATCTGTAGCTAACTGTTTTCAGTTCCATTAGGTTGAGTAGAACAACTTTGTCTTTCCAAGAATTGCTAGCAACTCGTAATTATTAGATCTCTCACAAATACTGTTCGCAAAACTACTTTGGGGGTGACTCAAGATGAAGCCACATGAGTTTGAGCAGTGTTATTTTTCCAACCGTGCAGTCCTTTTGACTAAAAGCGTGGGGGCTGTCGTTCGTGAGGTTGTGGGTTCATGTCCCATTTGGGGCATGTTAATTAATAGGCTTGAATTTAAAACTTATTAGCTAATGAAGGAACTGTATAAAATAGTTACCAACGCAGTGCTTTCCGCTAAGGAGGCTTAGAAGATACGAACAAAATCATGAGAAACTCATTTATCAAAAGAGACCATCAGCTTTGTAGTACTTGATTCATAGATACGTAATGCTTTGAAAACTATAGGTAAATCTGGCTTGGGTAGTTAGAAATGATGTAAATTGTGGACATCCAAAAGCAGACTCCCTCCAAAGTAACACCTTGATCTTAGCAGAAGCATGTAATGTAGTTTCTGCGCCACAACTATGTTTCTATTCACTCTAGAGCTTGGAAGTGTTTGAAAATAAGGCCTTGAGAAAGATCTAGGGGCCGAAAGAGGACGAAATGACGGAGAATGGAGAAGAGTGCATAATGAAAATTTTATAGATCAAATGACTCAACCGAATTTGAATTTGAATTTTGTTATAACAACATTTCGAAACATTTAAGAAAATTTGCTTTTAAGTAATTTAAAGGTTCGGTGTTCATTGTAGAGAACAAGAAATTAGGAGAATTCGAACTTGGCAAATCAAATAAAATACGAACTAAATGAAAAAATAAGTAACTCATGACAGGATATAATAGGGTCGAGGATAGAGAAAGTAGCGGTTAGGGTGGTAGTTACCTCTCTAATTTAAATTTGCTGAATATGCTGTTGGAAGTAGATAGTACATACCTGAGCATGGTTCTTAATGAACATAAAAAAATAAAACACGTTACTATTTTGCTTTAGTATTTATTTAAAAAAGAAAACCACCACTATCACTATAATTTACATCACTTCATTCAATAAAGTAATTTAAAGTTCAGTTTCATCACTGAATATAAAAAGTCTTTAAGTTCAAGTACTGTCCGCTATAAAAGAATAGTTCACAGGAAAACCAAATATCACTTAATTTTGCAAGGGGTTGTCAATCACGTTCATAGAATTGTGTATTGTAGGATCTTGCAAATAACATTCTATTATTTGGTGTTTGTTAATCTTGCATTCATAAATAAAGGCAAATGCATCCACACTGACAACAAAAAGGTACAATCAAAGGTGTCTTTTGCACATCCGAGCTCTAAGCCGCGTTAGAAAAAGGCTGTGTTATTCTCGATACATATGAAATCTGTGAAATGCAAATAAAAAAAGTAACACGTTTTCCATTAAATAAAACAAAAACATTACAATTATGGTTAGCCCAGACGCCTTGACTGTGACAAAATACTTAGGTTTCTCATTCGTAATATTAAAAAGTCCATACTAATTATTTTATGTTACACTAGTACTGGAATTTTACACCGTTTTGTCACTCACTTGGTTTCACTTTTGCTTGCAGGATACTGCGAACATTGTCCAAATGCCGGGATACCACTCTTGATATACAACGATGGAACTGTACAAAATTCATTCGCGTACAGAAATGTAGGTTTTTAAACAGTTCATACAATACGTGAACGGAATCTGGATTTGTTAGTACATGCAGCACATATTCGTTGTTCTCAAATTGTCCACAAGTACATCCACCTTTTTCTTCTTCGAACATATAATAACAAAACATACATTTAAGATTGTTTTCAATGTTAAAGTCTTTTAGCATTTCTTCAAAACAATCAAAAAATATAAAGTCCGCAGTGCAAAAACAGGGTTCGTTTTCATTTATGAATTTTGCGAAGCGTGGACCTTCCATTGCAACAACACTGAACAATGTGTTTACCACCAAACTATCTTTAAAATGTTCACCAATGCCTAACTGCTTCTGAACCCTACAGGATGATGCGCATGCGCAGAAACTTAGCTTCAATTCACTTTACAAATTGAAATTTGTATTAGAAGTATAGGTGTCCACTAATGCTTCAAACTCTGGGGAATAGCTCGTTATTAGTTTCAATGTCAAACTTCACCTTCACAGGAAATGAGTTTCAATCTGTAAAGGATAATAATAAAACTATTTTAATTCTACAATACTTAAATGCATTTAATCAACAATTAAAAATTCACTTATTCTCAATAATTTTAGTATCCATCTTTGTGCCAAATTTCAGCTCTTTCGCTTAAATGGTATTCAAAATTATTTTTCGTCCACAATATTTATTTAAAGATGGCAATTTTTCTGAACCTTGCGAATTTTTCCAACATCCGGAAATGAGTATTCCGAAAACGACTTTATCCAGAAATTCCGGAATCCGGACCATGTTTTGTATATTTACGCACTAATTTTTTTAATGGACACTAGTGCAAACTCGATGCTTCTATGTCTATCCATTCAAAAGTTACACCGCCCTAAAGTTTGTTGACTGAACTATTTTCAGAAATCCGAAAATCCACACATTACTGTCTTTACAAGCCATAAAATCGGTTCTAGTGGTCCTTTTTCCATGAATTGTTTTTCAGTACCACTAATCAAATGTCAAGGAACATTTTAGTGAAGCTCGCAAATTTTTCCGACTTCCGGAAATGAGTATTCCGAAAATGACTTTATCCGGAAATTCCGGAATATGGACCATCTTTTGTATATTTACACGTTGATTTTTTCAATGGACAATAGTGCAAACTTGCTGCTTCTTTGTTCCTTAATTCCAAAATTATAATCTATTCACCTTTCTTACTTTTCGATCACATTAGAAAATTTCTGCTACACGTTTAAACTAAATAACCATAAACTATAATATACATTCATTTTACAAAGGAAACTGATTAGAGTGGTTATTAACAAGCTTTCAAAAAGTATAGTTTAACTATAAACCTATAATTATTCTTTGCAAAGTGGGCTCCTAAACAAATATTTAATTCAGCGTCCATACGGTTTAACTTGTCAACCACCCTGAGGTTCAACAAACCATGGGCTTTGCATTTATCCAGTTAAATATATTATTTTATTCTTTACTTTAAACTTTATTTTTATATGGGACAATTTTAGTAACTTTGGACTTCGGCTCGTCACGATTTGCCTTTAGCTGTTAAGTGTTAAAATCCACACCCATGCCCCTGATGGGACTCGAACCCGAGACCGTTGAGTCAATAGCCTACCGCCGCAGACCGCTCGACCACCCGGCCGGCTTTTATTATTTACAATTGTAACACTAGTTTCCCTCGTACCACTTTTTTTAAAAAGTTGCATCAAATTGAAAGTACGTAAATATCAACCAGATGTAAGCCAAAATAAAATTAAACCTGGCACACTCCGACATCAGTTCTCATTATTTTTATTTTTCTTCAATGGTAGCAACATCTTATCCTTATTTAAGAAAGAATCAACGTTCATGTGTTCCATCAGCAAAGGAAACTAGCATTCAAAAGGTCCCAAGTACGATCCCCACGGCTGACCGTTTCGAGGCTTTCCGTTTCATCAAACATATACTTGGTCTAACCTCGCTAAATCAACAATTATATCTCATCAAAGGTCAAAGTTACATCCTAAGCCTCCCTGTATTTATGTGGACATTACATTTAATTCATTTCCAGAAGTGACTTAAAACATTCCGTGCATTTTATATGAACTCTTCCTTAAATAACCGCTTTTTGCATGCTTTGATTTCTTTTTGGGATTCTCAATTTTAAAAATGAAACTCAATTTACGTTTCTGTACCATGAAAGAAACAAAATAATACCAATTATCTAAATGTACTTACCAATTATCTCAGTTATTGATAACAAAGACACAGTTATCACCAAACAGTTCTATCACCAACAAACATGGATCAAGTAATGACGCTCAAACACTCAAACTGAAACATATGTTTGTCTTATTTCCCTTTGCTTCCCCCTCTCTTTCTTCAATAGTTTAAAGAGCAAACTGAATTTTTTAAAAGGCCCACCTGTTAACGTTACAGCGTCATTTAAAATATCCCCCTTTACTCCTCAACATGCATCATGAATTTCATTCCGACAGCTGTTTTCACCAAAATTACGTAGTCACCCGGATGCAACCGTTTCTTCAACTTAAACCATCCAACCGTTTCTCCCTCTCGAATGATCAATAGACGCGAATCTTGTATAGTCTAATAAAATCGATAAAATTATCAAAAGTTTATCGACGCAACAGACTTCCATAACATTACCAATCTAATTCAAATCTGTTGGATTCCATTCGGCACACCAAGTACTCTTTTTCTCCGTGGTCTAGTGGGAAACGTTGCTACACTCGTGCAAAATAATGTACTTTTCGCATTGCGAAAAATTCTTCAAGTTCATCGTAGCAGTAACAACATGGATCGTCACAAAATAGGATGGGCATTTAGTTTAGTTCATCGCCACCGTACCATTAGTTCCCCACAACATGCGACGGGATTAGGCATTCTTTCAAAAGGTTAATAGTAGCAGTAACAACATGGATCGTCACAATATAGGATGGGCATTGGCAGTACTTTAGTTTAGTTCATCGCCACCGTACCATTAGTTCCCAACAACATGCGACGGGATTAGGCATTTTTTCAAAAGATTCATTGCCACAGTAACACCAAGTTTCCCTTACATGAAAGGGGCTTAGGTAGCTTTTAACAATGACTTGGTTCATTGCTGCAGTAACACCTAGTTTCCCTTTACATGAAATGGACTTAGCTACTTTTTAACAATGACTTGGTTCATTGCTGCAGTAACACCTAGTTTCTCCTGACATGAAACGGACTTTAGTAGTACTTCGGTTTATGAATGAATTTATTTTAAGGCCTTTAGGCAACTTTGGCTCAGGCCTTATGGATGATGATGGGATGAATTGGTGGAATGAAGAAAGTGAAAGCACCCCGAAAAAACCCACGCACACGGTGATTGTCCACCACAAAGCCCACATAGCATGAGCAGGGATCGATCCGACGACCCCTAGCACCAGAGGTGAGCGCTCTACCAACTGAGCTACCACGGTCCTCGTACTTTGGTTTAGTTCATCGCCACCGTAACACCAAGTTTCCCTTTACATGAAATGGACTTAGCTACTTTTTTTAAACAAGGATCCAATAGCAAGTGTCTCACTACATAGGAAGGGCATAGGCAGTACTTTGGTTTAGTTCATAGCCGTCACGACACGAGACGGGGTTTGGCCATTAATTTTCATTTGCAAGCTTAGAGTCCAAAACATGTAAGGATAATTAAACATTTTATGTACTCTCATAGTATGATTGGAAACCTTTATTTTCTCTGTGGCAACGCAACTAACACAAAAATACTTCCAAAAGGCACGCAGGTTCGAGTCTTGACCCCGACTCCAATTCACTCCGAGGCAGTTCCGGTATCCGAATCTTGACAACATTACCGTAAACCAGACTTATATTCTGAAAGTTAAATTTCAAGAATTCCTCGTCTGCGTTAAGATCTTACGTTATATTACCTTGCCTGTCACTACATAGGAAGGGCATAGGCAGTAAGTTTTCCTTTTTAGACATTATTATTGCAACTTGTAGACCAATCTGAGGGATTCCCGTGCAAATTCACCTGGGTTCGTTTCTTTAATCTAGCATACAGGAAGGCTAACAAAATGGGTGTCAGTTCGATTCCAGGTTGAAGTCCAGAACTCTATGTCAATATACAAATCTGTCTTGGCGATTTCATTAAAAGTACACTTTGAAAACATACGTAGGTTCGACTCTAATCAAAATTCTTAAGATACATCGGGAAAAACAGACTCTGGAAAGATCAATCCTGGAATGGTATTGAAATCTTAGCATGTCGTTAGAAATTGAATCTCCATAATCAGCATTATTTAATATATCTTCCCTTCTCAATAATACAAACATTACAATAAAATATTTTCATTCAAATAATTTTTAACTCTATCTGGCTCGCTACCGTCACAGTTGATTCACAAAGTAATTTCATTCAATTCGATACGCTTATTCGTCACGCTAATAAGGGGAGTCACGGTCTGTTGAACACTATGCTATTTTTTGCTATGGCGGTATAGAAAAAGCAAACTATTCTACTCAGGATCCCTCAAGCATCTCCAGTTGTCAGTATTGCAACCTTATGCTAATATATAATATGGTAAGAGTTTCTCTACTATTTAACGGATCTGGACCAAATTTTGCAAGGATATTCTTAAACATAATACAAACACGACGGTATGAACAGTATCCCTTCATGTACTCCAGTTATTATCAGAGTTTCCAAAGTTAATTGCAAATTGAGTTTTTCAAAACTTCTGCAAAAATATCTATACCGTTCCACATATCCCCACCAAACTGGCACGAATACTCTTTGGCACCCTAGAAAAGGAACTACGATGCTCTCCACTCACCTATATATCCAAGTCATTAGTGTTACCAGTCACCAAAACTGAAGTTCTGCAAAGGCTTCCACAGCGTTCAAAGTATCTACGCACCTGTGGATTACTAGCAATTCTACGGAAGAATAATTTGTGCATCAGTGTTTTGTTTCTTTCACCCTGTTATAGTTTATTACTTGTTTGCACTCATCTTCTATATACAGTATAGTCTATATAAAATTCAATGTCAGCGTGTTTGAAAGCTACACAATTTTGCACCGCTTGAGGGATTCGAATGAAATTTGAAACATATATCCCTTAGGATATAGAAGGATTAACTACCGCATTAAAAGGTAGACACACCCCAAACAGAGGGAACGAGGGTGGCGGCTCAATCAGTTATTAGATCATGATTGTCAGATATATTCCTACAGGTTGACAAAAGGCTGACACCCCGATAGGGGGAACGAAGGTGTCGGTTCAATCAATTAATAGGCCATGATTGTCCCTACAGGCTGAGCAACCCACACCACATTGCAGTTTACGGGTTGACTACCTTCAAGTGAGCAAATAAGAAAATCCTTCCTTTCAATTCATTAGCAACGGCTATCCTGGTTTTTCGGTTCGACACCCCGCAGGGGTGGGGGATAAGGAGGGTCTGGATCTTGCACCAGCGGGCGTGAAAATCAGCTCGTATTCATATATTCTCATAAGTGGAGGTCTAATACAGCAAACAGGCCACGAATCGGAAAAATGACTCAACTCAGGTTAAGCCGTTCTTCCATCAAACTCCAAGAATGTTCAAAAGAATTTTCTGGCAACTTCTATAAAAAAGTGTTTCAATTCCTTCAATCAATATGGATATGCAAGTAACATTTTTTTTATGTGAAAAGTAGGATTAGCAACTTCTGAACATGTAAATACGGGAGATTGGATCACTTCAAATTTTAGCTACTTTTTTGGGACGTGCATTCTACATTAATTAATAGTATAATTTATACTTAAAATACACAAATAGCAATTTAAAGTATATAGCACATCAACATATTTACTATAATTTATGTAGGCCTATATATTCGTTAGCCGGAACAGATTTGTATAGATTAGATTTTTTCAAACTATTTGTATTAGTTTCAAATTGTCCCTGGTTGTTTTAATATACATTGAAAAATTAACGACAATGATTGCTTACGAAAAATACGAGAGTATTTGAAGTTCAATACAGGACCCGGGATGATAATGGGAATAGCTAAAATACGGGCGTTCCCGAGATATAAGTAAGAATTAGTTATAAAAATAGCTTGCTGAACTGTCTAAATGCTCGAATCCGAGTCGTTGTTTGATAGGCAGCTAAGGAAAACCAGTTTTAGAGCGCGTAATTCCTCAGGCGTTAGTTCAATCAGTTCGACTCTTAATTACTACCGGCGTCACTGAGGATATTTTAAGTTGGCTGAGTTAAGTGGTAAATCACCCTCATAAGGTTGTAATAATTTAAAAGTTGGACCAAAATATATCACTGAAGTGAGTGGGACTCAGAATAGAACCAACAGTTTCTCTATGGGTCTTTCCACTTGAAGAGCTGAGTGCAAAATCTGATCATGTCAAAAAAAGAAAAAAGAAAAGAAATTTTACAGAAGAAACAAAAAACAAACTTCTGGTGACTGTTGTCTGTCGCGAATCAGTGACGCACTTAAGTTGTTTTCATCAGTAGACAAGCGCTTCGAAGTTAAACATGATTGATTTCTTTCACCAAATGGTGCAACGTACTTTAATACGTTCTATGCAAGTAAGTAAAAAAAACACACACAAATGGACGTGACCAGTTTTTACACCTTGGTCTTAAATAGTGTCCATAAACAGTATCTTTGTGGACGTCTAATCATTTGTCATCTGCCTCATCAAAGATTTAATCTACTTCAAACTTCAGGCTAAAAAGGTTTATGAAAATATAATTTCACGTGGCAACACTGAACAGACTTTTCAACAGCTTATAATATTGCTTTATTGTTGTTGTTGCTGTAATACCTCGTTTAGCGATAGATGAGATTTGATGTATCTCAGTTTGCTTTCATTAGAAAACAAGAAAAGATACAAAAAAAATAGAGAGACAAAAAAACAAAACAAGAGAAGTGAAAAAGAAGAAGGGGATACTTGATGAAGAAGCAGGAGAAGAATAAATGACAAGGAAACTGGTTACCTGTTTCCTGGCGTTTGACGTAAATGTTGTGCTAAGAGTCGGGAGGACTTCTCTCACAAAACTTGATGTCTCGCCTCAAGCCACTTGGCTACTGCAAATCTGAATTCTTCGAAGGTCAAGACCCTTCAACCCGCAACCCGACTTCTCTCTTGACACCCCTCCTCCTCCTCCTTTTAAAAGAATAGACGTAAACAACATCCACACGCTTAGACATGGAAGGGTGCATTTCGGTGGTACAAAGGAAATCTATTTGGATTCTCATACGTGATCTGCAGATTAAGAGCTACTAGAAGAAGAGGACAAGCATATTCTTTACCTGAGTTTGCTGCACCATTTATAGGTAGGTGGTGAAGTTATCTAGCTCTTGTTTTATTCTACAAGTGAAAAATCTTCATGAGCTTCAAAACTACGCTTAAAATTAATTGTTTTTCCTATCCCACTTCTTTGTTACAATCAGCAGGTGCATATGTTTATGTTCAAACGATGGAGGCTGATTGACCTTTCACTAAAATGGACTCCCAAAGATGTAAGTGAAGAGGAAATTCATAGAATGATAAGATACATTAAAAGAGGAATAAACACGAAAACACTATAGGACGAATATTTACTAGTTACTAACATCTGGAACACTGTTCCCCATTTCAGCAACGGGGCAGTCTTAAATTGATTGCGTTAGTTAACCTTTCTCCTTTATCCAAACGCAGGTCTATCCAAAACCACTTCCAACTTTCATTTTTTCCTTTGTACATCTTTCCTCCATTTATCTGTGGTCGAACGGCATAGTTTGAAAGTTCCCATCAAACTTGTCTTGCCTAAATTCCAGGAAATAATCAGTGGAAACAGTTACTAGCAACATTTTTGGAACGTGATAATTTTGGGGAATTATAGTTCAGAATAGAAATCGTTCATCTACAAATATGTTGAATAAATTTTGGATTTATTTATAGTGTTTAGCCGTCTCAGTCTTAGGCCTGGATAGGGCGGGGAGAGAGATGTTTGAATGTAGTCGACCAGGGGCTAATGTTTAGGTACCATCCCGAAATGTGCCTGGTATGACTGAGAAAAAAACTAGCACTAAGTCAGGATGGGCGGTCGCTGGGATCGTTCCCATGACCTTCTGATTGCTAAGCAAACGCTCTACCAACTGAGCTATGACCCATCGTTACTTCCGTATATGTGTTGTAATGGATGAACTCATTTTGAAAATTGCAAAGAAAGCTTTCCAAAACGCATAAGAGAAACTTCTAGTAATAATTCCTACGTTTATTTTCTATCTTTGTTTGTTTATACAGGGAATACGTTTAGCAACGCATCGCAGCTTGTCGCCCGAGCTGCGCTTGACTCACCAGTCGGTTTGTAACTTTCCCCTGTCCTTGTGCCTCACTGATTATTGCTGAATAGATTTTGTATTTCTTTCCAAAAATTTTACATATTACTAATAATAAAGTTGGTTCTTCAATACGTCGGAGATGCCCTGGTGTTCAAATATGTGAATTAAATTATTTTATAACTATAATTCAATGAGTGGCCTAAAGTTACCGGAGAACCACGAGCCACTTGGTGGGCGGGGAAAGTGTGATCAAGCGAGAGCTCGAGCCAACAAGCCTTGCGTTGCGTTTCTAAACGTATTCATTGTATATTCTTTGTTACTATTTTCTACCTTTCTTTCTTTTTCTTCTTCTTGTTTCGTTTTGATATATTTCGCTGATAACATTGTTCTTTTAGCTTTGAAGTACGAAACGTGACTGAAAATAACTACCACCATTAGGTTCGGGGAATTGCAATAGTCAGAGGGAACTATTCAGTAGATGTCTCTTTTCAAGTGAAAATGCTATAGGCTTTAATAAGCAAAAAGACCTTAAGTCCATTCCACTCGATTCTGAGTAAAAGGACAAAATGGCGCTTGCGGCAATGACGAAGTAAAGTTACGTCATAGAACCCACACGATCAACACAAAATTATTTTCAAATTCATTGGATAAAGGTAATTCGAAAAACTCATGATTTGTCAACAACTCAAATTTCACAAAAACAAGTTAAGGACTTTCTCGCCTAGCACGAGTAACAGTGTTTTTGAAATGTCCTTTGTTGTGTACTTTCTAGTAGTTGGGATAAGCATATTTATATTGCTCACCTGGACGTTCATTATTTTTCTATGGATAAAAAACAATAATGAGCCCTTTGTTCGCAGATATATTGGAGCTTGAATGATTCTATAGTTTGATTTTGTTGATAGGTGATTTCTGAACACACATATTCTACATGGATAGATTGGCATAGAAAGATCAGCTGTTCACCTGCCCATAGCTTTTTCTTTTCTGAGTACATAGAAAAAAATAACTTTCGTCACAAAGGCAATATATAGAGAAAGTAAACCATAGAATTCGTGAAGCAATTATAACCAGTGAACGATATGTGCAATTTCCAGAGAGGGGTAATTTTGCAGGCCGTAGAATAACGTCTTTCACGCCTTTTTGGTATCTCTTGGTGATGTTTCGGAAACCAAAACCATAGAAAATTTATGAAGAGAGGGAGAAATCTTTACAAATAGAACACTGATTATACAACTGTTATTGGAGATATTTATCTTTTTGGCATCAAAGCAAAGGGTACAGTTTCTAAACATGCAGAACTACAAGATGTGTGCATACTAGAGTTAAGACTTTCCGAATTTTAGAAATATTCCAACAATTGCCGTAGCACAAGTGCATACTGAAATTTCACCCAAATGAGAGAAACTATCAAAGTTAAAAGGAGACCGGCGTTAATCTTGTACCTGTCCTTAAATAAACCGCTATTGAAATACTACAACTGTTTTTCAAAGACTCTAATAACATCCAGATCAATATCGAAAAAAACGTCCAAAAAAAACTATTCCTCACGGTGTTGTAAAAAAAAAGAAAGAAAGTAAAAAAATATTTTTCTTCCACCGAATTTAAAAAGAAAAATCTACAAATAAATTTAAAATTAGCATTTCTCCGAACATATAAATGTTCTGAAGAAAATGAAATTATGTTCTTTCGGCGGAAGGTAAGGAAAATGATTTATATCCTACCCTAATTGAATAAATATTCTAGTGATTCGTCTTCTCATTTTCCAGATCCGCTAACAACATAAGTATCTATGAGGAAAAAGCAAGATTTTGTTTCTCTTTTTTTTTATGTAAAAGATTATGGGGACTCCTCCGCTTTGTGTATATTTATTAGACAACTTCAATCGCTTGATCACTGTTGATGATTGCTGCCCCGCGAAAAGATGCTAATGGGGATAAGGATGAAGTTATGTGACGGCAGAGGCGGAGGGTGAACCACTTTAAATTACTAGGTCTCTTGAAGGAGCTGACAGAACTTATATGAGGTCTCGCGACCTAGCTATTAATCAACCTCTACTCTTTAAAAAAAAAAATACAAACAAACACACACACAAGCAGATAATATTCTTCCAACACATTTATACAAAGCACGAACTGATTTTTACAAGCTCTACAAGAAATTCAAAAGAATACCGGTTCTCAGGATTTCTTCTCAGGAGTGCTCCATCTAATCTTCTTCTCTTCTCAATCTCTATTAATTAATAAAGATGATCAATGATCTAATGTGCACCATCATTTAACTATATGTTACCTTTAACACATACTAATAAGATATTCTAGAATTTACTTCTCGTATATAACCAAGACGCATATAAACATTTTCACGAACTGCAGTTACGAGGAAACTGCATGTAAACAACAAAATCTAATTTTCAAACAGCAATATAGTTAGTCAGCTTCATTAAAAGGTTAGATGTTAATTAACTTCAATATTAACGTCGTATATAGAGAAATTAATATTGTCATTATTTATTCACATTAGAGCTCTATAATAACTTGAGTGAATTGGGCACATACTCAGTTTAAAATAAACACAAACTAACCTAAGGTAACTCAGACTAACGCATTAAGGTAAAACGAAAGAAATATGTAAAACTGTAAATATGTAAAATACTCGTGAATAAAGCAAAATGAATATTTCAAAAACATGTTTACCATTATTCTTGAATAGAGATGTTAATTTTAAAAATTCTACATTTTCCAATAGTCTATCTAGGAGCTATCATCACAAATTCAACTCAAAAGCTGAGCATCAATCATTTTCCACAGAGGGTTGGAGGAAAACAAAACTCATACTGCGCTCTACTGGGTTGCAAGATTCAATAAAAATTATGACATAATTATGATGGGGGTGGATCTAAATGACCTCCAAATCCTTGCAGCCATTGTAACTTATGTAACTGAGAAAATGTAGTTGGTTAGAGTAAATAATGAAAGCTTACACTTAAAAAATATATATATTTTAAAGACTTTAGACAACTGAGGATTAGGCTGGGATAGCGTTGAGGAAGGTAGACGGCCAGAGCCTATTTTGTAGGTACCATCCCGGCATTTGCCTGGTGTGGCTGAGGAAAAAGCCCTGGAAAAACCTCAGTCAGGGTTGTCGCCCGCTGGGATGTGAAGACTTATTATATTAATAAAGAAATAATAATGAAGGTGACATGCATGAAGACTAGGACATGTCTGTACTTTCCGTATCAGAACAGTTGCTGTATTCACTCTACCATGGTTTACTTCACATTGAATTACTGGTACTTAAATCAAAACTTCCTCCAGTGTGACTACAGGCTACTATCCAATTGTCAACTCTTCAAATCTCCACACAACACCTGGACCAGACACAATAGTACTGTGCAATCGATGTAGCCGGCAATCTTTGTGCTTCAACCATCGTAGATTTTGTACCCTTTACCCAACTAAACTACAACACAAGTTAGAGTACATCATTCCATTTTCATCTTTGCTTCCGTGATCTTTCAACACATAAAATACATGTGTTTAACTAAATATAAACTCAATATTTCTATGAATACATAGGTATCACCATCAACAAAATGTTTCGAAACCTGAAACATATGTGAAGCCTGTTAAAAAAGTATTCATAACTGCTTATTTATCACAAACATGTCCGTAAGCAATCCTTGACGACGACATACATAATATTAGAATATCGAAATAATCTTTCGTTTTCTTTTACACGTATTTTAGGTTTTATATTTATTCATACATCAGCGAATGATACAACACAAGATAAAAAAAAGGAAGATCTGTTAAAGCTTATCCAACAAACCACTAATGACATTAGAGTTTATTTCCAATTTTTTTTTTTTTCTTTTTCGTAAGAGAAAGATCATTGAAGTAATTTGTATTATAATCATTTTAACAGCATGCACGTTTTTCATTGCTCTTGACAATTTTACAATTTATTAGGAAATACTATTGGAGTAAATATTAATTAAATTAATAGAAATGACTGGTTGGAATTGAAAATAAAGTCGTAGAATTTCAACACTTCAAACTATTTAAGACATATATACTTAACTCACTTGTTTATTAGCTGTTTTGTTCATGATATCTTGAAAGAAACAAGAGAGAGAGAGGCGTACAACTTAAATCTTAGAAACAAGTAACACTCAAAATCTTTAATATTCGATCTTATCTAATCTACACTGATAATGGTTTTCTTGTTTCCTAATGCTGACAACTATCAAATTTGTTTTTAACTTTAATGAGCTTCTAAGTTTTAACATGGGGGCAAAATTCGTAAATATTCTAAGAATAATGTTGTTTAAGTTGAATACAGTTTCACTAGCTTGTTGGTCAAAAGCAGGAGAAGTGACAAGCTTCTGAATTGTTAAATGCCGAGTTTCAATCTTGTTAACTCTGGCACTTCTACTGAACTGAACCACTTACAGTACATTTTTTATCTCTGTCTGATTCGTAAATCCTTTCTTTGGGAATGGAATTTATCGTATTTTAGAAGTGTTGTCACTTTATTATAGAGGGCAAATGGGAGATTTGGGTTTTCCTTTATTCAATAATACAAGTTTTTGGTCATCAATTTCAGCATATTCAAAGTGGGTTTCTGCTGGGCATTTCCTGATTTCCTATTTCTTTTTTTTTTCTTCTTCTTCTTGAGTTGGTCCTTCATGCATTGGATCAGATACAACCTTGAATTGAATTGAATTTATGTATGGCCTTTTGGCATCTTTGGCTCAGGTCGGTATAGGGTAGGATTGAAAGTGGGGAACGTGTCGTCCAGGGCCTTACTTAAGATACCACCCGGGCATTTAACTAGTAAAACTTAGGAAAATATCAATCAGAATTGTCGACCATGGGTTCAAACCCACATACCTAGCCCCTACCCATTGCCAGAGACAACATGTAGACATTTGAGACAGTTAAATAAACAGTTACAGTACAGTAGTCAAAGAGAAATAGTATTTACTCAAATAAGTCGCTAAAAAGTTGTGTGAAGGTCGAAACTCGATACAACGATAAATAAAGGGAGCAAGAGAGGCAGATATTGACAATTGACAAGTTCTGTGGAAGAACGGCTTAATTCGGAAAACACAATTCTAAGAAAAACGGGTTCGAAAGTTTTACACGTGATTTTACCAGATTTCCTATGCCTGTAGACGTTTTGACATAGTATGGAAAAATGTTGCTAATATCCCTAGGAAGGCATTGTATTAATCACAGGAAGCAATATTAATCCCTGATGTTAATATAAAAAAATAGTTTATCACAAAAGTTTTTACATTGAAGGAATTTCTGGCGGCGTATCCGCAACAAACTTGGAACGAATGTTCTTGGGCATCCCAGAAAAATGATTGTCAGAGTTTCCAGATCCCCAACTACCTCCAATTTTCAGTACTACCACCTTATGATAAAATATATCACAATAGCTTCTATATTGTTTAGCGGTTTTGCACCAAATTTTGTAAGATTTTTCTTCTACGTCATACAAACACGACAGAAGGGAAGAGTACCCTCCATGTACTCCATTTGACAGTGTTTCCAAAGTTGATTTCAGAGTGTTTCAAAACTTCTGCAAAAACTTCTATACTAT
Source organism: Lepisma saccharinum (assembly GCA_022664845.1). Taxonomy (NCBI): domain Eukaryota; kingdom Metazoa; phylum Arthropoda; class Insecta; order Zygentoma; family Lepismatidae; genus Lepisma; species Lepisma saccharinum. Next base: position 15,953 of record JAGDQP010010203.1, read on the forward strand.
TTTACGTATCCTCACCAAACAGGCATGAATACTCTTCGACACCGTAGAAAAACAACTAGGTGACGATCCTCACCTACTAGAACATCCAAGATGTTAGTGTTGCCAGCCAATAAAATTGAAGTTCAGCAAAGGTTTCCACACCGTTTAAAGTATCTATGTAACTGTGGATTACTAGCAATTCGACGAAAGAATAGTCTGTACGGTACTGTTTGTTTCTTTCACCCTCTTGTAATTTACTGTTATTTGTTTGTACTTATATATAATTCACTATCAATTCTACACCCCTTGACGGATTCGAACGAAATTTGGTACATATATTCCTTAGGATATAGAAGGATTAACTGCCGCCTTAAAAGGTTGACACCCCCGATAGGGAGAACGGAGGTGTCGGTTCAATTAATATTAATAGACCATGATTGTCCCTACAGGCCGAGCAACCCACACCACATTGCAGTTTACTGGGTTGACTACCTTCAAGTGAGCAAGTATGAAAATCCTTCCTTTCAGTTCATTGGCAATGGCTATCCTAGTTTCTCGGTTCGTTACCCCGCAGAGGTAGGGGTAAGGGGCGTTGGCGTCATTTCAGCTTTTGCTTGGGGGGCAAGATCATTTAGGGAAGACCTTATATGATATATCACTTGGCATATCCCATCTATTTCCAAGCGTAGTTTTTACTTCATACTCTGCAGATACGTAATTCACATGCATCTCTTCACCGTTAATGCGATATAACTAACTAAAAAAAATCACACTCATATATGACCAAAAAAAAGGAAATTTTAAATGTTAACTTTTTGTAAAGTGTTATTTATAGCAGATAAAAAGCTCTAATGTATCAAAGGATAACGTCTTGACTTCATTTTAGCGATCATTTACAAGATCGTCAATAGAAAATTTCTTAACCACTTTCCATCCCACATACAAATCTTTAACGAGGCGGATCGATCATCGGAAATTGATGACTGAACGTCGTTTTTCAGTCTTTTTTTATAATAGAAAAAAATTATTCGTTCGAGGAAATGGTGATCGGCATTAGGACAAAAATTCCTCAATAACAAAATGAGAATAAATAACCGATTAAAGCAGCCTTCTATACTATGGACTGGACATATCACATTGAGCTCAGCGTCTTGAGATGGACTCCACTAAATAATCCGGATTCAGTGCGGCTAAAGGGAGAAATCTTTACACTCAGGTAGGCTAGTAGAAGGAAAAGACTCAGTAAATTTGTTTTCATCGAAATAAAATACAGATTAGGTTCTTGTTGTAGGTAAGAAAAACTCCACAAGAACTCAACCAACTAACTGACGGCAATCTTCATGATGTAATAGACAAAGCAAACATTATCGTTTCAAAACTCTTATAATCATGTGATCCCACAACTTCAATAAAAATTGGATCTACACATCGAAATATGCAAAGAAGAAAAACTATTTTTACATTGAACCCACAAATAGCAAAGACAACTTCCCCTGAACAAAACAAAGTTTTCAGCTCTCATGCAGAGCGAAGACAAAACTTATAAACAAAAAATTATAAAACAAAGGCCTCCTTTAAGGCCCCACACCTTTTCAGGAAAACCAGGACTTGTTAGACAAGTGGCAATCGCGCTCCTCTGCTATACGCGAGGTCACAGGCTCAATCCTCGTAGAGGTTCAAGAAAAGAAGGTTTGGAATCAATTTTACCAAAAATCTGTAGGTTCAGTCCTTGAAAGTCGACTGACTTACTTTAGACGTTAACAAGAGTTCAACAGCAAACAAAGCACTAACTGCGAATACCTATATAATAAAAAAAATGCCATTAACGATAATAAGCATCAGAATTCAGCCACATTGGTGCTGTCGAGCACAAGAGACGTGTAGACACTAACCAACCAGAAAAGAAAGAAACATCAAGTAGAAATTCCAGAGTTATGACTTCACACGGCAGAACTCTGAACCAGTGTACGATTTGAAGCGGGGGAATTTTGGGATTTTCCCTTCTCTGCGAGAAACTTCCCTGGCTCTTGTTTTCCGAAATATTCCCCAAACATGGGATATGAACAGATATAAAATACAGTTTTCAACGTCCTGAGAGAAAAAAAATCCCCCTCTCTGGAATTGTAGAAATCGGACACTGCTTTGAACCAAGAACCACTAACAAGAAATAAGCTAAAATCCGCAGAAAACAAACATTTATACAGCAATTGGTCTCACTAAAAGGGATACAAAATTGGTTCTTATACACACTAAGGGAGTGTCATGTCATAAAATTAAAAACCCAAACTGGAACAGGAACTGTGATACTTACGGGAAGTCCGAGCTACTTTCTCATGCCAGACTAAGTTCCAAAATAAACAAGGTGGTGTTTAATTCTAAAAAATTAAATAATTTTAACAATTCCAATTGTTATTTGCAATGTACTGTTCCTCTTCTTTTAATTAAAGATATTCAATTTCTATTTCACTTTTCCTTTATTTTGTAGTTTTAATCAAAATATGTGTGCTCTCGCGGCGCGTCACGAAGCAGGCAAGAAATTTCACGGCATACTAGTGTGTCAGTACACACCCTTTGAGATTCACTGTTATGATAAGTCTAGTCAATGCTGGACAGGTACCACACAATGTTTCTCGACGATCCAAATGTAACTCTATGCAGACGTAATGCAGAATTATTCTTGAGCGGTACTAATATGAAAGGAAAAGAGTATATAAACTTCTTTACAGAAGACGAAGATAAACGCCCGACTTAAAAACGCACTATAGGTAAAAATATATTTTAAAAAACTTCTTAAAACCTTTCTCATTTTCGATTTTCTGTATGAGGTTGGCACCAAATTAATTACTAAAACAAGCTATTAAAACTCACTAACCTACATTATGTCGAACGTTACAAGTAGTTGTTTTAATTATAAATTTGGATCCAAACCCCTACAAAAAAAATCGAAATTAAAATAATAGTATTTTTCTTTACGTTTCAGTGTGTTTTTATGTTGGTTTTACTTGTCCTTGAAGAGGTGTTTTTTAAAGTTTTAGTTCGTTTATATTCTCAAACTTAGGGGAGCAATTGCTCCTCCCCCCCCCCTAAATGACGCATCTGGTAAGGAGGCGAAAAAACTCTGAAGTCTGCACCAATGGGCGGCCAAATCAGCTAGGATTATGTTGGAGGTCTAATACAGCTAATAGGCTGCGAAATGGATAATCGACTTAACCCGGGTTTCTTCTACAGAACTCCTCAATTACATATTCACACGATATCAATTCTCTGTAATTATTGATGTATTTTAGGAAGACAAATGTTGGGTTATCTTCTGCTTCGGGGTAGCTCGACGTTGATGTGAAACACGTCATCTTTTGTTAGTGCCATGGAACACTAGTGTTGTGATGTATATACGTGCAGCGGAGATCTGAAACGATCATCGGGTCAATCAGGTCATTCTGATCATGCGTCCTGACTGATGACCGGCGGGAGAAGTAGAGATTTTAATTCTTTCCTTTACAAACTGTTGCGTTTAATCAGTGTTTCTTTCAGGGGTGACTGGACCCGGGAGTGTTACCTCTCAAAGCACGAAAAATACGACGCGGGAAGTTGTAGTTCATTAACCTTTATGTAGAACATTTTTTTCAACGATATACGAGCTCATTGCTAACACACAAATGGACATATTGATTGATTGAAGCCATAGGAACAAGACGAGGTTAAATCGAGTAACGACCGGGTCACCAGATCAAGATTGGGTCTCTGGGTTAATTCTGTCAAGATTTGATCATCGGATCGTCGTGTCACAGAGTCGGTTTCATTATTTGGATCAAGATCGGGTCACCGAGTCTGTCAGACCATTTAGGTCAACCGGTCAATCGAGTCAACGGACCGGGTCACCTATGTCCAGGTCACCTAAAGTAACACTGTTTCAGCTCTAGTGCGGTGATATATGAATAGTCGTCATTAAATTGGGCCATCGTCTAGGTCAGTGGTTCTTAACTATTTCTTTGCCCTGGACTCGGTATACAATATAAAAAAACGTTACATGAAAATGAAATCTAGAAATTTATATGAATATAATTTGTACAACTTTTCACCTCATTCACCGCAAGTTGTATAGGAAAAGGGTACATTATTAATAAGAGGGCTGGTGATTTATTTAAGGTACAAGCCTCATTAGATCAGGCTTGATCTCTGAAATTTGTATTCTGACAGTGAGTTCTGACTCTACGTTTTTAGAATGATTTCTATACCTAGTTTTCAGATACATGACAGGAGAGAATTATATTTCGCACAAGTATGTCGTTAGGAAAGGCCTTCATAGTCTTCTGCGATAGTTCTGAGTAATCTTCTTGTATATGAGCCCAAAAATTTGGAAGGGATTGTTCCTTCAACTGTAATTTCAATACAACATTCGTAGTATTTATATGAATTTGTTTATTTGCTGCGAGTCACTTTAACTGGAAATGGGTCTCTAATCCTTTTTTTTTTTTTTTTTTTTTTTGTATCAGGAATAGAAAAATATTCACGGAAACTATGCTTCAAATCTTTCAAATGGTGTGTCATAAGTGGTGTGTCCTCCTCAGACAACTCCTCGTAAGTGGCACCAAAAATATGTGCAGTTTGGGAATGACTCATAGTTCAGATCGATAGGAGATGTTGCCACAATTCCAACTTTTTCATCATTATTTTGGTCTTTTCTCCAATGATTACCTTTCTTGCTTGAAGATTTAGGTTAAGTATATTTAAATGGGTGCAGATATCTAGCAGATACGCTAATTTTATTAACCACGAAAGTACGTCAAAAGATCGGTGAAGTGAAAGCATTTCTCCATGAGGAAAAGTTTTATCATGTTCCTCAATTCCCAAAAATTAGACTACAGTTTACTTTGTAAGAGCGAACGAACCTTACAGCGTAGCAAATGTTGTAATGTTTCCCGTCTATATCTTTGGAAAGCTGTTCAAAAAATCTTGGATTTAGTGTTTTCCTTTTAATAAATTTGATAATTTCGTCTGATTTACGACGTACGAGCTATGAAACAATGATACCAATTCACCGACATTATGATTTCCTTGATTTAGCTTTCGTCCCGGACTGAAACACTGGCAAGTTGTAGCGTCTTCCCCAACACCGCAGCATTATTTTAAAACTGCTTTGATTGAACGATACAAACATGCATTTTTTGTACACTTCGAAAGCAATATTGCAGCCTCCATCTCGGGAACTTCCAATTGAATAAACAGCTATTTTTTAACACAATCTTTCTATAAGACGTAGATTCTTTCAGCGAAAATTCAAGGTCTATTCTGATATGATCTCATTGACGGTCCCTTTGTAAGTATGTGAATGTACCGCAGGAAAGCAGAATTGTTGTATCATACCGTCTTTCTTTCATTCCTGCTGTTTTTATTGTAAATTATTATAACTTTTCAACCAGCCTTCGTGGATCCTCTGAGGACGTCGCGGGCCATCGAAGTTCGCGGACTTCAGGTTAAGAACCGCTGGTCTAGATTATGAGAGTTGTGTTAGAGATATACTTTCATTTGAATATGCATCTATTAATGATATGCATATGTAAATTCTTTAATAATTAGCCTATATAGATATGGTAATTTAGAAGACTGACCAATCGAAATCGTTTTATTATGTGTAATCTATATGTCCTGTATTCTACTCACATTATGTAATAGCGTATATTTTAATTTATGTATGTATTTATCTAACTATATTGTATATGTAATATTTCTGTATTCCAATGCGTATAATTCTTTATCATATAGGACTATATACTCTACATTCCAGAATGCTCCGGCTTTACATAGGGAAAAGTGACTAATAGACACCGAGAATGATACTTGTTCTGGTTCTCTGGGTGGTCTCTTTGGGCCAAGAAGAAATAGAGGAATACTCTCATATATACGTAAGTCCACCAACCTCCCATTGTCACACGCTCTCTAACAGACGAAAAAAAAAATCTGAGGCTAAATACGTACCTTGGGATGTCGCCCTTATGAGGGGTAGATCAAGTGCAATTCGAAAATCTTCTTAGGGAAATTTAAATTCAGATTCATGTTGCGAGTCATGAATACTAATAATGAATTGTTCTATTTCGGTCGAATATATAACTTTTCTAATATCATTTAATAAATACACCATTAAGACAAACAAACCCTTTCAGAATTAAATATAGACTTTGCTACAAAACCATAAAAGGGGTCTCATGAAAAAGGAAAAGATGTACACATGGAAGGTACATCGATAATAAATTATTTAATATTAATCAGTTCACACACACATGAGGAACTGATGGCCATGAAAGGTACACTAGAGTAAAGATTAGTTTAAGTTCTAGTTTTAGTCCCGCCACAGAGGCGAAAAAACTATGGTTGTGTAATAAATAATTATACATTTGTATTCTCTGGTTGAGTGTTAATAATTTATATGAATGATTGTGTAAGGGTGATAGATATAGGACTTTAATTTTAAATTAGATATTTACTGTATGGTTTCTTTTGTCCTATTATTTTTGTTTAATTATCATATAAAGTTTATTTGATGTGTTCCAAGCCCACTGTTTCATTTTCTTAAAAGTTGATAATACTATCCCAGGTAACTCCAATTGTAGTGTTTCTAAGTCGCACAGGATAGGAACGTAGAGTCACGTAATTTCCACCTTCTGCGTTTTCGGTTCGAATCCCGAACACGCTCATGTTTGGCGTCAATACAGAAACTACGACTGGTAGGGGGAATCATTTGCATTATTTTGACTAGGCTTTCTGATACAAGGGAAATGATGGTGGCATTTATGTGACTACGTCCCGGTATGAAAAGTTAGTTTTTTTTGTTTTGTTTTTTGTATCTTTGCTGCAAGCATCTCGAATAGCGACGTTTCAATACCTTGCACGGCACCGAACGGTTCTTACTTCGATTCCTAATAATATTTCCGAACCTTCACAAACCATTTCGTTGCTATCCACCTCACTGCAATCCACCTCCCTAAAGCCCTGTATTCCGTCCCGGGGAGTGGGATTGTCTTTCATGTCGAGTCGATAAGTATTGTTTGAAAATTAATTTGCCGCAGTATGCATGAGCCTCTCATCAAAGCCCCAAGGAAGTGGAGATACAACTTTATTGAATAATTGGTATTACCTGTTACTTACAAACATGTAATGGTACGCCCTATATAAAACTTTTCGACCTAAAAGTTAAATGTGATCTTATTGGATGGACAGTTTTGCCAGTCTGGTGTTAAATGATTCTTCTCAAGTGGCACTACATTGATTTATTAAATAGTTTGTAATTTCTAGTAATTATAAAGTTGCGCGATGTGACCTGTACACAACTTTTCCAATTCAGGTGTGAATATCGAACGTATAAAGTGATCCGATTTGAAAGATAAAGAGACCTATGTTGGCTTACATTCTTGTTTTCCTATTATTACTTACTAATCTACAACGGTATTTTTCACTGTTAGCTAAAAGACACTATAATATTAGTAAGTACGATGTTTCTAACTTCAAGGTGACTCGAAAATAACAAGTCGAATAAACACGGGGTGCGGCATATACTTGAGAACAAATTAACGTCCGCAGGAAAAAAGGCGCAGACAATGGAGATAGAACATTTATTACAGTTTAACGTTCTGTACAAGTGACCACATACACAGTGAACGACACCATTCAATGAAGCCGCCGTCAGCCGCATATAAAGCCTCTACACGTTGCCTAAACTGCCTGCAAGCAGTAATGAGATGGGACTTGGGAATGTTTGCCTTTGCATCCACAACAGCTGCCCTGAAACCGCATCAGTGTTATGGGATGCCTATTGAAGTCTCTCTCAACCACGCCTCATATGTAATAGTCATTGTGTTAACATCTAGGAAAATTGGGTGCCACATGTTGGGAGTGACATGATCATGAAAAATTTCCGCTATCCATTCTTGGGTTGTATGGGTTGTATGGGATGGAGCGGAGTGTTGCTGAAAAACATAAGGCCTCCCACATGCCACAGCAGTAGTACAGGGCTTCACAACCGTGTTCAACACTTCGGTGTAACGTGTAAACAACGGTGTTGACTCTGGCACCTTGACGAAAGGAATATGGGAGCATCACGTCGCCTTCAGTGATCAGGACACGCAGACCCATCACTGAGGCTGGAAATTAGGTGTGTATGACAGTCGGAACCTCCTCGTGGCTTTTGCAAAGCCACCGATCACTTTTGCGGTTCACATTTTGGTCCCGGTCAAAGATCTTATCAGAGAAAAATCATTACATTTCTGGATTCTCCGGATGTTTTAGTTTGTTCAGGAGGCGCTTGGCTCTGATCAGGCGGTTCTCCCTGGTCTTCTCGGACAAGAACTGTCCTCGCGGCATCACGCACGAAATCAAAAGCAGTAGAACTTATTACTTCATCCTCTGAAGCAAAAGATCTGGCAGCAATATTTAGCCAATGCATTTTTCCTAAAGAAGAACTGATTTTGAAAAGGCGAAAAGTGTGTATTGTGACCTTGTTTGGACTGAGTAAATACAAGAATGCAGATGAAGCTCGTTACTTTTGTTTCAAAATCCAAACAAGGAAGTCATCTATAAATGCCAATTTTAACTTGGCTAAGCTACCCCCAAAGGTAGCTTCCTCAGCAGCACATCAACATATTTTCCGAGTTTAGTTAAAAGTGCAGGCTTAAAAGTTTACTTGGAAACAAACTACAAACTGAGGATGGAAGAAACTTGGTAGAAGTTTGAAACCAGCGACAACCACCAAACCTATTGCTTCTGATTACATTCTCCATTTAATTTCATGTGGCTACAAGACAGATTGTGGAAATTTTTGGCACTGCCCGAGATTCGGATAGAGCTGCACTCTTATGTGTGAGTACTGCACTTGGCTTTCTTGCCACAATTCTCCAGCATTTACTGAAGAAAATTATTTACATTTTGAAGATCAGTTGTAATATCTAACAAAATCAGTATATACAGTGCAAATTAAGTGAATTGATGTGGGATGTGTATATGTGTGATGTGAAATATATATTCAAGAATAGTATATCAACGAAATAGCCAACAAAAAATGTGTATAGTTCTTAATTTTGAAGCCTTGGTCTTCTGCATTTCAGTTCAAAATTTCAAAATGAAATCGAGAAGATAATTTTGTAAAGTAAGAAATACAAGTATTCATTCGACATGATATTTTCGAGTCACCTTGAAGTTAGAAACATCGTACTGGATAATACTATAGAATGTCTTTTAGATTTAACCGGTAGTGAAAAATACTGTTGTAGGTTAGTAATTAATAGTAGGAAAACAAGAATGTAAACCAACATAGGTTTTGTTATCTTTCAAATCGTATCACTTTATACGTTCGATATTTACACCTGCATTTGGAAAAGTTTATACAGGTCACATCGCGCAACTTTATAATTACTAGAAAGTACTAACTATTTAATAAATCAATGTAGTGCCACTTGAGAAGAATCATTTCATACCAGTTGGCAACACTGTTCATCCAATCAAATCAGGTTTAACTTTGAATATCCATCCTATTGATTCAAATACATATCCAGAATCAAAGTTTTACTATTTTTGAATACTTCATAATTTGTGCAAAAATATTGTATTTACTATTGTAAGATTCATTTTGGGGTTCAAAGTTGGACCCCCTGTATGTCGTAAACCAAGTAATTTCCGAGAAAAACTTATATGAACTATACTAGAAACATATTTTACAGGATTAGGGTCTGTTCTAAATTAATTAAAATGTTGAACTGAATTAAGACCCGTGGGGTAAAGGTACGCGAAATTAGAATAATGGCACAATTTTTTGATGACGTTATAGGTCAAATGATGGCTCGAACAGTTTGGGTGTGTCTGCTTTTTGAATTTTCATACCTAGACATCAGTAAGCTGCAAGTGTTACAATTTTCATAACAATTTGTGTGATTCATCCCTATTATGACATTAGCTTACCGGATTAGAGTTCTCCATCATTCGCAGGTCAACAGCCTTCAAACTTAACTCACTGCACATTCAGTTTTGGTAATAAACCTAACAATATAGGTATCAATTGAAAGATAATGTTATGCTCTCCAACTTTTAAAGGAACCATTTGAGCATTTTACCAATTGCTGAAAAGCTACAACGCCGAAAAAAAAATTGAAGGAAAAAAATATGTTTTTCACAGTGTATGTTAACTTTACTCGAAAACCGTTAGGTCTATCAAATAAGACAAGAGAACCAAACTTGTAGAGTATCCTTTGTAGATGAAAATGAAAAATAACATCTTACCGATATGTTGATTCTCTCTGGAGATATAGGTGTTTTTCTGAAACACTACATATTGGAAGTTTAGGGGTCTGGGGGGAAAGCTCCAGGGGGAGAGGCGGGGACTTTTGAGGAAATGCTCCTCTCATGGTGTTCTAACAATAGGCAAAAATGTAGCTTTCCCATAATTTCTTCCGACACAAATCCTTCTTTTACTTTACTAATATGAGAGCTGTGTGATGAGAGAGTGAAAAAGAAATTAGTTAAATGGAGATACGCATTAGAGAAATTCTCAGAATTATTTTTAAAGTGTCGGGGCTGGAATAATTAGAAAACAATTAAAGTTTGAGATTCCTACTAAAAACAATAAACTCCAGGGTGGCTGAGTGTTACAGAGCTCACCTCTAGTGCGCAGGGTTCTTGGTTCGATCCCGGCTCGTACCATGTGGGCTTTGTTGTGGACAAACTCCGTGTGCGTAGTTTTTCTCGGAGTTTTTCCGTTTCCTCAAACTTTCTTCATTCCATTAATGCACCATCATCCATTTGACCTTAGCCAAAGATAGCTAAAGGCTGAAGTGAAATTAATATTCAAATTCCAGAGTTCTGTGCAACTGATAGAATTTGTTCTATTGTCTTTGGTTTTGATTCCCTAGGTATTGCGCAAAAGATCTTACTCTCTTTTATGTGACAATATTCTTAAAATTTTAGGTGAAGTACTTTTAGTTCACCATTGTGGAGCTCAGCGTTCATTATCAAATTCTCCTTGACAGTGTTCGAAATTGGGAAGTATGTGTTGGTCACCAAATAGCACCTTGGCCTTTTCTTTGGTATCCAGAAGTGAATGCTTTATTGTTTTTGCAAGTGAAAAAATTAAGTCATGCATACGTTAATATATTTATAAAATGAGTAGCACATCTACCAATTAATGTTTACCTAAGAATATCTGCTAATTAATACACAAATGACATCAGCCTGTGTTCTTTATGAATAGATATGAAGGAAATATTTTAAAAGATTACGATGAGTAAATAGTATCAAACGTTGATATTTATATGTCGGCAATATTTGTTATGATATTCAATCCATCAAAAGTTGTAACATAGTGACAGGATTATCTTAAGGAAGTAATACTAATTAAGTTATCTTCGTTGGTCAGAATACCCATATTACAAGGCAGTATAATGACAAAGCGTTCAAATTCAAATTAGGCTTAATGTGTTCTCAAATGTTGGTAGTTCTACTTCTTTGATGTTCAAAATACACTGGAAGTAATTTTTAAAGATTGGTCTCGCAATGTGGCCCATACCTCCACCACACATTCATTGCATTTGTAGTGCCAGAAAGCTCTTAAGGCTGGAACTATTCATCTTGATTCTTGACCATCAATAAGTCTTCAACTTTAGTCACAATCAAATTAATTCGAATGTTTGTTTAGAACAGATTAACAAGCTAAGTTCGCGCTTTGAAGAATGAGTGTAACAGACATTAAAACCTTTCGTCTTTCAGTCTTTCTATTAAATACATATCTTGAACAGTTAAGAAAAAGGTCAGTTTCAGAAGAGGGAAACTTGTCGCAAAATTTGGCGACTGAATAAAAATATTTAGTCGCCAACGTTAAATTTCTTGTCATAAACTGCGACTGGCGACCGGAAAATTTCGAACACTGCTCAGTGCTCATTGACTTCCTGCGAATTTCTTCTCCAGTTATGCAACCCACTTTAGCTTCGTGAGTTACGGGTGGCATATTGAGTAAGCATATATGTTGTTTAAAGTTTCTAATGTAATAGAATTTATGTTTTCATACACCATACTGTTGTTTGCAGTTACATTACGTGAAACTATTTATGTGGCCCACGTCGCGGAGAACATGGTAAGTGTAGTGAAGAACATATAGGTTTTGGAGGTGAGTCGTGAACGGCATCATTTTGTTTGAAGGGATCAAGAAAGCTACTGTTTCAAAGCTACGCGAGACTCTCGCCTCGGTTTTTGCAGTTACATACCGACTCTCGCTCTCGCCTCGCATTGAAACACTAGCAAAAAGTAATTTGATCATTATATTTAATACTTTATAGAGCGCAGAATATTAAATTCTTGTTGCTAGCACAACCTGCAGAAAATTACTATATTACTTTTGGGTTTATTCTTTTTAATGCAGTCTTAGCCTTCTTTGTGCTTAGCCAACTCGACCAGCCCTAAAAAAAGGGTTAGAGACCGCTGACGTAGAGAATAGTCAACATATTTTTAGAATTTGAAATTTATTTTAAGGCATTTAGGCATCTCAGACTCAGGCCAGGATAGGGTTTGGGAGATGATGGAAGGTAGTCGGCCAGGGACTACTTAGTAGATACCATCCCGACATTAACCTGGAATGACTAAGGAAAGCCCTGGAAAGTCAAGTTGTTCTTATGAATACATGGTTTTATTATAGTTGACAGGCTACCTGGCTAGATCTCACACAGGAATTATTCACGTCATTTAGAAAGTGACCCATCGACCGGGTCCGAATCTTGATCCGGTGACCCGTTTGACCCAGTCTGGGAAATAAACTGCGAATTTCGGCGTCGTATTTTTCGTGCTTTGGGGTAACACCTCCGGTCCTGGTCACCCCTGAAAGAAACAATGTTGAAATGCAAGGAAATAATTAAAAGCTCTGCTTTGTCCTCAGGGTTACCGGGTTTAAATCAGGTCAGACCGAGTCCGAAGCCTAGATCCGGTGACCCAGTCCAAAATTTGACCCGATGACCCGTTTCAGCTCTGTTCTATAGTAGATCTAGGCACCCCACACATCTGTCGTACATCTGCATACATAGGGGCAAATGCCCTCGTCGCACATAGACAACGATAAAAGGCAGCAAATGTTTAATGATTCGATTGCTGTCTGTGCAGATATAATGTTACGTTTTTCCGCGGGTCCTCCTGGGAATTCCCATTCGCTTTGCCATACGTAAATATCATCTCAGTTTGTTTCTGATATGAATGATGGGCTATTCTCACACAATGATGCGCAACGACTGTTAGACTTCTTGATCAATTGTCAAGTTGGATTTTGAGTGACTCATTGTTAACAAGCTACTACAATGATTGGACACTCGTATTTCGCTGATTGTTATGTTTTCAGTTGATGACAGATCTGTATGTATGTATGTAGGTTTACGTATTATTATTCATAATTAATTGTCTCTTTTCAACATACGAGCAAAATAGCATCCCAGGCAGGCATCGTCCGAGGGGTGAGACATTACGGTAAAATACAGGGCTGTCACTGATAAAATCGCACGTCATCTCCGAGACGCTTTTCTTTACATATTTTTCCAAGTAAAAAAACAAACAAAAAATTAGATATACTCATTTTCTATAGAAATTCCAGTGTGCACTGCTTGCACACTTGTATAATGTTTGATTTATTTGTCGATTCCCTTGACAACTAGCTCTGTGGTTCTTGGTATTTGAACCTCATTTTCACACGTAGTGGCCAGCCCGTAGCTCCGACACTACGGACTTTCTTTGCATAGATCCATCCCAGCATTTGCCTGGTGTGACTTAGAAAAATTCCTGGAAAAACATGTTAGGATAGTCGGCCGCTAGTATAGAATCTAGCTCTTGCAAAAGCGTTGCCTGGAAACTGCCTGGCTTGCGCAGGCAGTAGAATGTTGGATCCCCGTCCTGGTCCACCTATTTATCCTTTTCTCCCAGCACGTTGTTTTGTTATTACATATGAATAAATGCTCCCTTTTGCTTCTTTTTTAATTTTCCACGGATATTCGTTGTCAAAATAGCGTTAGCGAGCGCAGGCGAGTCAGGTCAGGAATATATATATATATATATATATATTGAAAAATATTAATCCTTTTAATAAATTAAATATGTTATCTATATTCCCGTTTTTTTAATATGTTTTTAATATGTTTGAAAGAAAATAAACTTAACTTTGCACAATATAAAATTAGTTTCTTGTGGGTCACTTGAGGCATTGGTTAAAGAAATAGTCTTTCTCTGTATATAATGTAACTTGTTAGTACACAGAGATCGCTAACATCTTAAGAAAGCTTTTGTTCATTTCTGCACATTTCTGTCTTTTTTTTTTCGTTAGTATGAACAGGCCTCACTCCAGACATGCTTTAAATTGTCTGTGCAAGTGGGGGCACGCAATCTGTTCAATATATATATTGTCCATATACTGTCTTGTGGACAATAGAATCCACTACTGGCTTCTGGAATGTCTCTCCGCATCAGATGAAAGAGCAAAAGGGTAAGAAGATATATACAGTTCAGAGCCGGAATGCATATCCGATGGTATCCCATCCTCTTTACTCTTTCAAGAAAACATGTTATTCTCCTTCATTTGTTTCTTTCTCTTCTTCTTTCTCTTTTTAGTCCTCCCGCTCCAATCTTGGCGGTTCATGTTTCCTTTTTCCTCTTGTATTCTGCCGACCAGTGGCACTCCAGGTCCATTACAAGAAGGTAAATTTCCTCTCAACAGTTTTTCTGTCAGATAAAAACCTCTTCTTCCTTCTCTGGTTCCCCACACACGCACACTCAATCCTCGGCCGAATCACTCGTTCACCTTCATTGTACACCCAGATGTTGAATCGTTGAAGACAAGTGACCACGACGAGGTCTTCTGCTCTTTGAAACATACGCAGAATAACCAAACAGTGTTCCTCTCCTACACTTGGTCATTTTAGGTACTGTAAATCATTGCAAGAAGAAAAAAAGCGGCAGAAAGTAATAGAAAATGGGCATAAAAAGAAAGGAAATCCATAATAGCATTGATGTCAATGCGTAATATATTTAAACCATTGTCGTTTGTGCTTTTATCAAGAAATGAAGCTCACTCAGCAGATGCAATATTTTTTGCCTTCGTTTTGGAAGCCTGCTTAGTCGTACTACTCATCAGCTGACTAAGTAAAGAATACAAACATTAGAATTCAACAGCTCATCCCCCCCAAACGGCCACCCTGTGAGTGGTGACTCAGCCACTTTTCTACTATCTTTTCTGTAAACTTCTGAAAATATAGAAAGCTAATAGAAATTCGTAGGTCCTCTTGGATGACTTCTATCCTTAAAGACGTATTCCAATAGGTTTGCTGTAAAAAAGGAAGTGAATTAAAAAAGGTAGGAAAATGGAAAAGTTTTGTCTTTATTTGATAGGGAACAAGATATTGACAAGAAAACCCTATTTTAAAATTCGTCAAATCAGTAATGGATAGCCAGGACAGTTAGAAACTGCACAGGAAAGAGAGAAACTAAAACCAGGCAATAGTTTTGTTTTGGTAGGACAAGGATGAAATAAAAACAGTAATATGTGTATTTTCAGTAACTTTCTTATTTCAGCTTGTTTCAATCAACGATAAATTAAATCTCGAAGCTTGAACTTGTTGTCAACTATATGCTACACATTAAATCTTGCTCATTTATTATTATATATCTAAGTTAGATATTCAACGTGCAATACATGATTAATTAAATAATTCACCTTCAGAGCGGGAACATGTTCTACATAAAAGCAAACCAGCTAATTGTTTCGCTCGGACCTTTGGAGTAGAGGCAGAAATACAATGAAGATTATTTCCAAATAATACCTATACTACTACTTTTACAAGTTCTACTAGTACCAGTACATCAGTTTCTACTAGAGCTACTCTACCATAACATCTGGTGTACCGTCAAACCAAATTTCGTTTTCTAACTCCAGCCATTTAGGCTGTGCATTCTATACAACAATGGGTTTTGCGGCCATTTTGGATCTAATATGATGACTTTAAAAAAAAACCATTGTAATATTTGCTTAATATGCTAGTGATGATGTACCTTCATACCAAATTTCGTTTTTCTAGCTCCAACCGTTTAGCCTGTGTATTGACTACTAAAAGCCTTCGTTTTTAGGTGACATACTAGTTCTTGCAGATTGATTTTTTTTTCAATCTCAAGAAGGAAAACACAAAATGGTAATAATCAGAAGGAAAAAGTAATGATAGAACATATTTGCAATTAACTATATTATGACAAATTTTTAAAATGATAGGTAATTAAAAATAAAAAGGTCTGTACATCTTTTCCAATCAAATTAAATTTAAGATACAAGAATAATAATTGTTTAATGCGTTTAAAATATGAAAAAACTAACACCTACTATCATAAATTAAATTTAGTTAAAAAAACTTTGATTAATTACTTAAAAATAGATTTAAACTGACTTTGAAAAATATCCATATACTGATTATATTTATTTACTTGACCAGCACAACGATATATGGGAGAATTCCTTAACTACAAAAGGAAGATCTTATGCAATAAATTGGAACTCTTAAACTTATCATATTACATGTAGGATAGTGACCTTTTAAGGTCAATAAAAATAATATCATAAAGTGTTCGTCGATCAGATAATTTTAAAAAAACTAGTTCTTTTCTAATATCATCTAATAATAAGACTCCAAATCTATACCTAAATTGCAATCTAAGCCAGGCCAAGAAATCATTTTGTATTGTCTCAAACTTATCAATTAGGTATTTTCTATTATCGTTCCATATAATAGTAGCATACTCTAGGTTGGATCTTACGATAGCATAACACATAACTTTTCAAGTTCTAATATTATTGAAATTTCTAGAGATCTATTTAAAGAGGCCTAACTTGTTCCTAGCTCTGGATCTTATGACATCAATATGTTAAGTAGAACATAATTTGTTATCCAAAGTTATACCTATATCATTTATTGTAGATTTCATCTCAATCAAGTGCTCCCCAAACATATAAGGATAATATGATAGGTTTGTATTTCTTGAAAAGGAAATTCCAATTGATTTATCTAAGTTTAAAGGTAGTAATTTTCTATTTGACCATTCAAATACTTTATTAATATCCCTTGGTAGTAAGTAACAAGAGATCTTTATGTTCTCTTATAGACTTAAATTGTTTTACACCTTCCGCGTCTAATAATATATCACAGGACATGTTAAAAGTTAAATCATTAATGAATATAATAAAAAGTAGGGGCACAAATTGGATCCCTGAGGAATTCCTGACATTACATTATACATAGATGATAAACAACCATTATATCTAACTATAAACTTCCTATCTTTCAAATATGATCTCATCCATTCAATATAAAAATTTGAGAATCCATAGAGAGAAAGTTTCTTTAGTAATAGTTCATGCAGAACTTTATCAAATGCTTTTTTAAAGTCTAAAGTAATTAGATCAACTTGACCTCTTCTTTGAATAGTTGGTCCTATCAATGTTAAGGATTGAACAAGTTAGAAATTGTTGATCTATTCTTTAGAAAAGCATGCTGATTGAATGAAATACACATATCAATTTAATCTAAAATATGATTGTAAATTATTATTTTTAAAAAAAAATGGGATTACATTAATTATTGAAACATTGAGTCTTCAATGTTTCTTCATTTTACTTTGGTATTGGAGGCACAGTAACTACCTCCCAAGATTTTGGAAAATACAGTAATTTAATACTCCAATTGAATATTGACGATAATTTTGGTATAATCGCTTTACTGATTATTATAAAAATAGGTATACAATGTAAACCACAAGCAGATTTAGGTTTCAAGGATTTTATTCCTTTGGTTACATCACAACTGTTATCACAGGTAGAGTTAGATTAACTAAGAAAAAATTATCACTACAGTTAGAATATTCAACATGTCTTGAGCACAAACTTGATGCACTGATTGCAAAAAATCACCAAAATGATCCTCTAGTTCTTCGGCTTTAAACACTATTTTGTCTTACGAAAATTCCATTAGTATTTACAAAGTTTTGGTAGAGTTTCGAACATTTTAAATTTTTTTTAAAGATTTACTAATAAACTTATTTTCACAGCATAATATATAGTAATTTCTGTCTTTTTGAAGACTTTTTGTTTTTTTTTTCTTAAAACTGAGAATTTTAGGCAATCACTTTGTTCCATTGATTGTTTATACATCATATGTGCCTGATTTTTCTTTTTAAGAGTTCGTATAAGTTCTGAGGAATACCATGAAGGATATTTAGTAGTTCGTATATTTTTCTTCGGGATATTGTCACTTATACATATGTTTATAACTTCATCTATTTTTTAGACTACAGCATCCAAATCAATATTAAGTAATATGTTCATCCAATCAACAGCACAAATCTGTTTATATAAAAACAGGTAACCTCCTTTGTGATACATATAAATCAAACGATTATTCATGATCTCAATTTCAATTGGAATAGCAATAGTAATATCAAAAGGTTGATGATATTGGTCGGGAGAGACCATATATTTATTCTATGGACTTACAAGTTTGAATAGTAAGATTCGTTAGTATCAAACCTGTCGTTCGAATTTTCATCTACATCTAAATTGAAATAATCTAGTAAATCAATTAAACAATTTTCTTTACACTTTGAGTAATAATGGATTTCATCAACGAAATTCCTATTAATCCAATCAACCTTTGATATGTTAAAATTTCCTACTATTAAGATGTCATGTTCATAATTTGCAAGTTTCAAAGATATATGTTTTAAATAATTTTGAAAAACTACTAAACTTGTATTTGGACATAAATAAAGACATGAAATTAATATTTTTTTTCTTTCTATCATATTCGGTTTCTATCTATATACATTTATTCATAAATTTTAAATCTATTATTCTAACAGCTTTGATATTTCTTTTAATGGCAATTAAAAGCTCCACTACCTCTTTCACAATTAAAATTACTATATTGTCTGTTCGCTCTAAATCAGTTATATATATGGAAAAAATCTGAATTAATTTGTTGATCCGAAAACCACGTTTATATAACGTAAATTAAATCATAACTGTTACTGACAACTAAAGAGAAAAACATTTTGCTCCTTGTTCTTAAACCTCTTACATTCTGATACCATATTTTCAACTCATCCATTATTCTGATCTAACTCAGACAAATTTTGAGTGTTTTTTTTGTGTTAATTTCTTTTAATTTACCATAGGATGGACCAATCAGTATTTTATCCAGCCAAATAGCTGGTTACTAACTATTTTATCATCTATTTTCTTTATGTCGACATTGAAAGAAGAGTAAGTATCATACTTTGTTCTAAGTTTCGTGCATTTTGTATCTAGTATATTTTCTTTCTTTACTAATTCTTCAATTTCGTTTTCTTCAACATCCGGATGGAAATGTGTTACAAAAAGAGTTCTTCAACTGAATTGGTTTTAGCTTGGCATTTACCATAAATCATTTTTCTTTGGTTGCATTTACCATAAATCATTTTTCTTTGGTCATTTCCTTGAATCATTTAGGACACAACCTTCTTGCCTGTTGCTATTTTCATTATTCCTGATCTTCTCATTCGTTTTGGTACAACATCCATCCAATTTTCTTTGGGATTTTCTTTTTCTTGCTCCTCGCCCTCAATTTTATCATCATCACAATGGATTAAATTAACACTATCTTTGTTTGGGGGTACACTTGATTGAGATACAGGAGTCTCAACGTAAGTAGGATTTTTTTTTTATGTTTCCACCTTTAACAGTAGTTCTTTCAGGTTTTTGTTTTCATTCTTTAACAGATTAATTTACTTCTTTAGGTCATTTAATTCTTTTATAAACATCTCAGATAAATTATTAAAACCACTATGGACCATATTAAAAAGAATACTTGACTTTAGATCATGTTCTTTATCTGATATAGGAGATTCCTCAGCCTGATCTTCCCTATTACTTTTCTCAGTTTGATCAGAGCTAATAGACATATTTTCTCTATCATTTCTTGATTTTTTTATACATAATTCATATTTAAATATTGACTTTTGGATTACATTTACTTTTTCAGGAGAATATTCCAAGCAAGAAATATGAAATTTAAGCAAACAAGAACTACATTGTAAGGCCGTTTGCCTCTCAAATACTGGCTGACTACAATTTGGACAATTTTCTGAAGTAAATGCCATTTTGAATTAAAACCAAGACATAAAATAAAAAGAGCACATAATACCAGAAACATGATTATGCTGGCCTCATAGTGCAGTAACATATAAGACAAACCAAAATAAAACAGAAGATACACATAATAAAAAAACGAAATCACTTCTCTGACCGACCAGAGGATCATATAAAATTACATGAAGACCTCTCGACCAATCCAACACGATGAAGGGAGCATAGATGGGATTTGTTAGTAGAAATAAGAAAGACTAAGATAAACCAAGTCCCTTTTAGCCGAACTGAGCTCTTCGGCAACACAATAATCAGATGATAACCGGTTGACTTTCTACTCAGTCCGTTTACCGGCCCCACCGAGTGGAGGAAAGGACAGCTACTCGTGGATAGAAAACGGACAGAAAGAAAAGGAAAATAAGAGCAGCCAAGGGGCCAATGATAATAATAATAATCTTTAATCATTATTAAAGTTCTATGAACAGTAACACCCAATATCTAAGGTTAACGAGGTTACATAAAAACGCAATATCAAAATAATTTTAAAAAATGAAGAAATCAAAATTTTAAAAAATAATTCAAGAGTTCGCTCTATATACTGCAGTATGAATAAAACAGAAATATATAAAATTATTAAAAATTAAACTAGAAATCAAGTAAATGTCTTTATCTCATTGTAGCTTCAGTAGGAGCATTTTATGCGCCTATTGAACGTCTTTAAGTAGGCTGTATCAGTTCGCAACAAGTATATAATAAGGTATTATTGTCTTTAACACATTAATGTTTCGTGAAAAATGATTTTTTTCAGAAACTGTGTATTAGTATCTTTCCTAACCTAAATAGTACACTGAATTGCAAATCTGCATATTATACAGAACATTATTATTATTATTAAAAACAGGGGATATCTCTTGGCATATGAAATATGTTGAACTGCGGAAGCAGGTCAATAAAAGCTATAAGGAAGCCAGGGAAAGTTACTTTAGAGCTCTCGAAAACAGCACTTATGGTACACAAATTTTATTCCGTTTTCAATTTAACAGAAACAAAAAATGCGAAGATATCGCAAGTATTGAGTTAAATGACGAAATCTTAAATTATACATAAGCCATCGCGAAGGCCTTCAAAGAATATTTTATATGTAATTTCACAAAAGTTATACTAAAATTAAAAGCAAGGCCTAGCGCAAGTGTTGACAACATACCAACATTGGTTAAAATTGTCAATAGGCCATTAAAAATTGTTACTATCCAGATATTTGGAAGAAAGCATTCATAGTTCTCATACATAGATGAGGTAGAAAAACTACCCCGGAAAATTACAGGCCGATATCTATACTAAATAGTTTTGCCCGTATCTTCGAAGCTATAGTAGCCGAACATTTGCAGTTTAACTTAAAGTAAAATTTCGCGAAAACCAACACGGTTCTATAGAAGATACATCTACTATAACAAATTTGTGTTCCGCTATGAATCAAGTATAAAAGCACGTAAATAACAGGGAAAAGGATAACGTTATCTATTTTGATCTGTCTAAGGCAGTTAATCACTCCATTTTGTTAAGTTGACAAAGATGATGTTAACCACACGATATCTAAACTGGTGTGAAAACTACTTCAAAAACGGATCCTTTCAGGTGAAGATTTACAAGTCGCTTTCTTCTGTAACAAAATATCCACGAATGGCATTCCTCAAGGGTCCCATCTAGGACCTCTTTAATTCAATGCATTTGTAAACTATGTATGTACAATGGTATATTATTCTTCATCACTTCTATACGTTGACGATTTAAAGTTAATTGATAAGGTCAGTTGTTATATAAAAAAGTGCAGAACTACAGAATGATATCAACAGCGTTGTAAATTTGTGCGAAGAAAATAAAATGAACCTAAATAATGAGAAGATCAAACAAATTATTTTACAAACAAAACAAACTATTGTGTTAATTCATACCACATTAAGAATTGTAAGATTATCGAGGTTTATTCCACAAAGGACTTTGGAATATACTTTATTTTGAGCCAATTGAGCGACTTAACCAGGATTCAAACGTTTGCCTTATTATATGAAACATTGATCAGAATTAGGCTGGAGTACACAGTTATAACCTGGTTCTCTTCAATTAAAATTGCTAGTAATCAAATTGAAGCTGTTCAAAAATGCCTTATCAGGTTTTTATGTAACAAATTTAGGTTAAGTTATTACACACAAAATATAAATATTGGTGTAGATATTTTGAAATTGAACCTTTCTACCTCCGAAGGATAACAATAGATTATCAGTTTATCGACGATCTAATAAAAGTAATATCCAGTGTAAGCTTCTATTAGAAACTATAGGCATACAAATATCATCTTACAACCTTAGATATTACAAATACTTTACTACAGAGGGTAAAAACAAAGGATGTTCAATAGAATGATCAAAAACCGTAATGACATTATTAAAGAACTTGGCTATCTATGTCTTAACTTTTAACCAAGTACAAGCAACTTTTTATACAAAGGTACAATGATTACAAATCTCTTATTTTATTGTATTTTATTTTATTTCTTTTTAGTTTGTTAGCTACTTGCACAAGCATTGTATTTCACTTTTTAGTACATTTTTATGTAACTTACTCTTTGTATAGTTACTAAATGGGATTCAGTGCTGTATAGGCAATGACGCTGTTCATAGCATTTTAATAAAGATTATGATTATAATTATGTTTGAGTTTACACTAAAGTTCTTCCCTTAGGATTAAATTTACTAAAAATGATACTGTCTTTGTTGAAATTATTCATAAAACTAGCGTTTTAGTGTCTGTCGCTGCGCTGCAAGTGTATTTAAGCTTTCTTTGCGTGATTGGACTGAGCTCTCCAAATATATTCAGAAGCAAATTTGAAAATTTTCTGTCACGATCCCAGAACAGTTAAGAACAAAACTGTTTAGAGATATCATTTTAAAAAAATGGGTCCCATGTTCAGTTTTACAGGGCCTTAGGTTCCATTACGAACTCTGGGATCCAATGCCACCCCGGACCAATTTTGCACGTAAACATTTCCTTTTGTCTTTAAGTATAGAATACAATTTGAAAAAGAACGATGCAAATATTACAAGTTTTAAATTGGGGCACGGTTAAGATTAATGGGTCGCTGAAACCCAACAACGGCTCTGGACGACTCTGTCCTAATTAGTTTTTTTTTTTTTCGCCTCAGCATGTGCAACGAATTTCCACAAAAGACTATTCAAATATCTCAACTTTTACGTTCGGTCCCATGTTAAAATAATGGGCCTCGCCCGAACATGAAACATACTCATAGGAATATCCCGGTCATTTAAGAATTAGATTCCAAAGTTTTGTGTATTTGGTCTAAAAGATACAGAAGCAGAACCTGGACATATATACACACACAAACACACACATGCAGACGATATTGAGTTTTCTATACTAAAATATGCTTTTATCTAAAAAAAAAAAAAAAAAAAAACTATCACTTGACAAAAGTTCCTTGCTGAAAATATACCTTTTATCCATTAAATTATTAATGTTCATTATTTGACTGAGTTTGAGCGCCAAAGCACAAGTTTAGGATATTTGCTAATTTTTTGGACATTCTGGATCACTGTGCAGGCGTTTAAGAATGGAAACAGTGGCGTAACTAGCGAGCCCACAATGCTGGGGGCCTACTTACGAAGTTTAGTTTTAAGTCCAGTGACTTACCTTTATATATATAGTTATTTTTATTTCCGACATAATAGGAAAGAAAAAAATGTATACAAGTTAATAGTTTAAAATCCATTCTATCAATTGAACTACGTATTTTATTTATTTACTTTGCCGCAAACAGTCTGTATGATCCTAAGCTTTGGACTATGCCAGAGAATAACTAATGACAGATGTCGGCCAAGATCAATGACTTGGGTGGAGGATAGGCTTGCTAAACCAAAGACTATTTCACTCAAGTTGAAATATGACATCTTTACTTCAACACTTTTATGAAACAAGCATCTTTTGGCCTTCCATTTCCTTTGACTAGCTCAAGAGCTCTTTCGTCGTTGGCAGAATTTGAAGAAAAGGGCGGAAAGAAAGCATTGGGGATAAAGGAGGTAATAGAGTCATAAAACTTACGGTTTGTTTCCGTCTCCAAATTCCCCCTTCCTTTCGATTGCAAACATGAGGGACCCTTGTCTAACCCTCTGAGTCGTGACCTTTGGACGAAACATCTTTGTTTTATAAATTTGAAAGATTTCTCCTTCTTTTGCTTAGTTATCTTCCCAGTTTTATTTCGGGTTTGAAGTACGGCGGTGTTTCTAATATTCACTTGCGGTATCGTGTGTTGTGTTGTGTGTGTGTCTCTGTGCGTCTTCTCGTGTTAATCTGGTTTCGCATTGTACTTATTGCTGCTTTTGCGTGTTCTCCATTGAGATTATTTATAACATAGCTAATGAGTCTCTGTTACTAGCATAGTGGTAATGCGTATTTAATAATGATTACTGCAAAGTCTAAATTTTTAAGCGGTGCTCAGAAACGAAAATTAGCTCGCGAACGGGAGGAAGCTGCTAAGAAGTTGCCCAAAATTTCAACTTTTATTAAAAATGAGGAACCACTGGTAAGTTCAAGTAAGATCTCGTGTAGTGAAAAAAGGTGTGATAACTCTAAATGTCAGTGACAGTACAAAGTCGGGTGATAGTCTTTCTCTTGAAGTAATTTGTTTGAACATACTGGCGATAGACCTATGCATATTATTGACACTGATCGTGGCCGCCTCATTCGCGATTTAGGGGACGACCTGAAAATGAAGATTGTGGCCTCATCAGCCAAGTGGAGCTTTTCCGAATGATCCACTAACAAAAAGGTCGTTTAGTTCTGAGTATTATCACATAAAAACGAACACAGGTAAACCGATTCATCGTTTTTGGCTTTGCTTTTCAACAGTATTAAAACACGGCGTATTGTCATGTGTATTGGCTCTTCGCCGATCGAATTAACGAACATTTTACAGAAGCTTAGTGCTTCGATTAAAGACTGGCAAGGTTTATTGAAAAAAATACTGAAACATGAAACATCCATCTCGCGTCGTGTTTAGCATACGAGAATTGAAAAAAAAAGTTCTATAGTAACAGACTATTTAAAGGAAGAAAACAAAAAGACCAAAAGCTATACTTTCCCGTGTTCTAAATGTAATTTGAACAGTAGCGCGTTGTAATATACCTTTTCGTGGTCACGATGAAGGATCTGCTTCGTCTCATAATAGAGGAAACTCTTTAAGCACTATTGAGCTACTTGCCGTTTATGACCCTATACTGAAGAATCATATTTCTAACGAAAATACCAGAATACAGTCCTAAGATACAAAATGAACTAATGTTCTATTTCAGAGAACCCGGTGTTAAGATCAATTATACGCAAAATTAAAGAAGTTCCTTTTTTCTCTATATTACTAGATACGACTCAGGACATAAGCAGAACTGATCAATTATGCGTTCCGTTATTCGGTATGTTGAAGTAGAAGCGGGAAAGTCAGTAACTATGCGCGAATCGTTTGTAGGATTTTATGAACTGGAAGAATAAACTGGAAAAGCTTTCGAGAATAAAGTTTTGAACATTTTGGAATGCAGTGAATTAAATATAAACAAGTGTCGTGGGCCACGATGGATGGATGGGCTGTCTTTGATTGATGGAGCCACGAATTTAAGTGGGAAATACCGTGATCTTCAAGTGCTAATCAAAGACAGAGTGCCAACTGCTGTTTATGTACATTGCGCGGCGCACATTTTAAATTTGGTAATAAACGATTCCGTTAGTGATATATCAGAAATTACAAGCTTTTATACAACCGTTCAGAAAATCTATGTGTTCTTTAGTGAAAGTCTTCCGCGATGACAGAAACTCAATAGTGCCTTAGACAATGAAACACCCAAACGAACACTTAAAAAGCTTTCTCCGACAAGATGTTTCTCACGCTTTGACAGCTTATTTGCTCTGAGGAATGCATTTGCACAAGTGATGATGTGTCTTGATAATATTATGTTTTCAAGTAAGTCGTCTAAAAGAAGAGAAGCCATGACCATAAAGAAACAAAGGAATTCATTTGAGTTCATAGTAATGCTTGTGTTACAGTAAAATACATCAGTCAACCAATATTGTTTCAAAATATTTACAAGACCCATCAATCGATCTACTGACAGCTTCCTCGCTATTGCAGCAGGCTAGAAATAACATGATGCAGTTAAGACGAAATTTCCAAGGCATGTTATCGGTAGCGCAAGAATTGGCTAAGAGTTGGAAAATTAACCCAGATTTCAAAGCTCGGCGCCAACGGCACGTAAGAAAGTTTCTTGAGTTGGCAGTCGATGAACGAATACAATGACCAGAACAAAATTTCGGAGTATTTGTTTTTAATAAGTGTATGGACATTGTTATTCAGCAACTGGCAGTGCGCTATGAGAGCATAAATGACATAACAGGAAAGTTCTCACTACTCCAGCCACGAGTACTTTGCAGCTTGGAAGAAAATGAAATACAGGAAAGAGCCGAAAAGCTTTGTGAATTTTATTCAACCGATTTATCACCACAACAAATTGTAAGTTTTCGAACTGTAATGAAGGATAAAATTTGTGAACTTTCAACCGTCAATGATCTGGCCAGATTGTTAATCGTAGATAGCTTTGCCCTTGTTAGTAGTGTTCCGGATTTGTGTACACTTTTACAACTCTGTCTCACTCTGCCGGTGACGACTAAACACCTGAGAGATCATTTAGCAAGTTGAAATTGGTCAAGTCGTACCTTCGTAGCACGACGTCACAGATGAGATTGAATTCATTGGCATTACTCAGTATCGAAAGTGAAGAAAGTAGGAACACTGATATAGACAAAGTATTCAACGAGTTCCTCTCTCTGAAAGAACATCGCTATGGAAAGCCGTGAGCAGACCCCCGATATCTTTTTGGTGAGTTTCTATTCATTATTTCTAAATAAGCATGTGTCAATTTAACAGCCAAATATTTACTTCCCATGATATTTGTTCGAAAGTAAGGTTGATGATGTTGATGTACTCTCATATGTTTTTAATGGTTTTATGTGTTTACGTGCAGTCAATTTCATTGCTAATTGGAGAGTGAAAATTCCAGACGTTCTAAGTGCCAAATGTGAAATTTTACAGGAGCAGCAGAAAACTGAATAGATTTACCTTAACACATCGTATGCTTTCCAATATAATGTGATTGTTTTCGCTTCTTCCTCATTGATTTGGCACCTGGAACAAACATGGTGACATGCGGGTAAGCACATCGAACATGCTTGTGGGTAAAAGTTTTTTTTAAACCTGGCACTTAGAACGTTTTGCATTTCCACTCTTCAATTCTTATTGAACACTTCACTTTCTCCACATGTTGTTCTTTACGTAAGGAAGCAATGCCGTGATGATTCCAAATGTTAGAAATGAGATAGTTTGTGCCCTTAATTTCCTGATTTTATTTAGCTTGACAGATTATGAAAATATTATTAAAATATAAGTTATCTTAAAGGAGTAGTTCGGAGTACCTTAAAGGAAGGAAGAGAACAAGCAATGTTCAAACGTCTTTTTGCAGTGTATGAATGAAATCTTAAATGGAAAGCCGACGAAACTTTAAACTACGGCTTATTTGATTGGAGGGGGTGGGGATTTCATTGTCGAGCGGTGTCAGATTTTCATATAAATAAACTTTAAGTCTCGGTCTGTTCATTTATTTACTACGAAGATCATGCAGTTTCTTGTGCAATGGTACACTGTATTACAGTCAGAAATTTTAAAACAGATTTATAAGCGTCGTACTTTTTTCAATAAACATATGTTATGTATTCTTTGATAAATATTCGGTATTCTATCAACCCATCATGTATGTTAGAAAGTGGAACAGGAATTTTATTTTCTTTAACAGAAAACACTATCACATGTCCTGGGTTCTGGAAAGATATTCATGATTTCTTGTAGTATGTAGCAAATAATAAAGAAACTTAAGCAAGTCGCGTTTCAAACGCCAAAACAGGAAACCTAATACTATTTTTATTTTAGGTGGACCACTAGTTGAAGTGCACTGAAAAGTGTAATTCAAATTGTCCAGTAGAAAAGATCCTTACCGAACACGGAGAAACAAAAATGAACTTTGAAACCTATGGTTGCCAGGTAACTATTTCTTTCTTAATGAATTCCATAGAATACTAACGTTATGCTTGAAAGACAAGAGAAAAGATCTGTTTCCATCAGTTCTTAAAAACGGGGCACGATTCAGCATATTCATGCTTTATAATTTCTGATATAATGTTGTTATTTACATTACAAAGAAGATGTTAGTAGCAAAATACAC
>JAGDQP010010203.1:44825-55178 GCA_022664845.1 Lepisma saccharinum
TGAATCTTTGAGCATCATATGGAGAATATCTGAGATAAATTAAGATCTTTCTCTTTCCAGACGAATATTTGTGTGTGCGCGTGCGTGCGATAAACGTAGATATGAGTATGTTTTGTTCCAAACGGCCATCATATCTAACTTTGGAGAGTGTTGGTTTCGTATTCGGGAGGTCTTCGGTTCGGTACCAGCGGCTGACTGTCCTGACTTAGGATTTCCCAGTGTTTTCCTCAGTCACACTAGGCATGTACCATAATGGTACCTTCAATTTAGGACCTGGCCGACTCCCTATCGCATTTCACAAAACCTTATCTTGGAGTGATTCCTAGTTGCCTAATAGCTATAAATAAGATGCAAACTCAAGGAGTATAATATATAAACTTGTCGCTCTGTTAATCGGTATATTGCTTTTAATGCCGTGTGGATGGATCGACATGGAGACCGAGATGGATCGAGTGGCCGTGGCTCAGTTACTATAGCGTTGGCTTAGCAATCGAAAGGTTCTAGTACGGCCAGCTATCCTGATTGAGGTGTTACCGGGCCATTGCCTCACGACACGAATAAACTAATGTTTATAATAATCCGCAGAGACACATACACACTCACATAATGACAGAGAGTGTGTGTAGGAGAAGGAATGAGTAAGAGAGAAAGAGAAAAAAGGAATGGACGAAGTCATGGAAAGAAAGAGAAGAATAGGGAAAGATCAATGAAAACAGTGAAACTAGATTGATTTATTATTATCCTAAAGAACAAACGAAAACACACGGTTTAGTTTCTTATTCCAGTGATACTTGTTCTCTCTCCAGCCCAAGAAGAATCTCTGATTGAGTTCTACAAATAGTTGTTTTTTTTTTTTTAGTTGAAAAAAACACGGCGCTGACTGGTGATAGAACCCGGGCCGTACGATTGAAAGGTCAAGACGAATCCACTGCACCGCACATTTCACTTCTAATAATCTACGCAACACATGTTACAGTTGTTCTGTGTTAAAGAAAACTGGACGCTTCAGTTCAATGACTTCTTCGTATTTACACTGTTAATACACAGATACTTTATTCTGCATCTTCCAACAAATATTCATTAATCATCGTCTTCTTCTTTTTCTACAAGGACGTTCCTACCAAAGGGAATTCGGCTCGCTGCTTCCACATGCATCTGTTTCTCTGTTGTTTCTTCTCACCTTCACGTTCCTTCGTTGCGCTCTTAACTGTTTCACGAATTGCCTCCTACTGCTAATATTTCGAATCTATTTGAGAGTTCGAGTTGATAATCTGCTTTTATGCTCGGTTATTTAATCGTTTAACTTCGAATTTCAGCTGTTTTGATCCCTTGCTTTCTCTGTTCGCGATTCATAACTTTTCCTTTACTTTTCTAATCACTCATTGACGGTCGGTGTCGCCTTCCGCTCCTCTGTACGCCCTAACGTCCATTAAGTTGATGTGTCTTTGCCTATCTACTAATATGTGATCGATCTGGTTGAGAGTTTTGCCGTCCGGAGATACCCCTGTGTATTTGTGTATGTCTTTGTGTTCAAAGTAATGTATTTGTGTTCAAAGTACGTACTCTTTACCAGTATTTTTTTCGAAATTGCGAAAGTTATCCGTCTTTCTCTATTGTTATTGGTCTTTTCGTGAAGACTGTATTTGCCTATAGTAGGTCTATATTTTTGTTCCTCCCTACCTTTGCGTTGAAATCACCCAACTCAATTTTCGAATCATACTACGGTAATCGGTCAAACAGCCTTTCTAGCTCATCGTAGAATATATATTTGTCGTTATCATTAGCCACCTCGGTCGGAGCATAGACATTTATTAAAACCCTGTTGCCCCATCGAGTACATATCGTGACGTACGATAGTCTTTCGTTTACGAACTCAATATTCTGAACCGCCTGAAGGATATTGTTCTTAATGAGGGATCCTGTTCCAAAATCGTGAGACTGTATTCCCCCATAGTAGAAATTGTACTTGCCCTGTCGGATGCTATCTTGACCCTCCCACCGAACTTCTTGTATCGCTAATATATCTATCTCGTACTTCTCGGCCTCGCGTACCGCCACCTGGAGAGCGTCTGTTTGGTATAACATATCGTTCGTACGTTCCACGTTCCTATTCTAAGGTATTTCTTAATCCTGTTCTTGGAGCCCGCTAAAGCAGTTCCCTCCCGGAGATCCGAATGAGGGACCAGTTTACCTCCGGATTATTTTTCTCCAGGAGAATCCATGAATCATCTGCTACTATTTCTTGACATGTTTCAGCGGTGTCGAGTTGTCAGCTCTACGACCTCGCAGTAAAGGCAGACATTCAAGATGTCTCCTGTCAATTTCTTAGCCTTGCCGATGTCATTCATCTTCAGTCTTAGGGTGGTAATGGTGAAGCTGCTTCCCTTCACCATGATACTTTTGTTCGGGGTTATCTTCCCCTAGCCTGTGTAGATCCCCCTACTAACTGCAATGCAGCAGTACTGGTTTTGGTCCACCCCGGAATATTTCAGGTACCCACCATATATGGTCGGCATTCCCTATCCGCCATTTGAGGAGGCGCTGGTGGGAGACCAGTAATTCCAACCCAGACTGTAGATACTTGTCGTCTTACTTCTTTTTACTTATATTTCTTGCATCGCTGCTTTAACCAGATAAAACTTTTAAATTGCCTACATCGTTGAGGATAATGTTCTGTATTATCATATGGGATTTGTTTGGAATCAGTTGAGCTAGTCTCATGTAATGTGCCAATATAAGTTTATTTGAATGCCATTTCCATGCCAGCGGTAATCAGCCTACAATTTTATATTGGTCAACGACCTTTCCCCCCTGTTCAAATGAGAAAGATATGCAAGTGAATATTTTGATATAGATTTTTTCAACGGTGTGTATGTGTGTTTGTGTACACATAGGTTTTGAGATTTAAATAGAAGATACGAGGATAATGTGCTTCCCGATAGCACACATAACAGAAAAAGTTGATTTTCCGTGGATCACGCGGTTGAATGCCGTCACTGATGGGGCCCTCAATGAATGTACCTATATAAAATAAAGTTTGAAAATAACTAACTTACATATGGAAATGCAACCAGAGTTCGGAATTGATGCAGAACTTGCTTTAGTAGCTTAAAGGATATGTGTAAGTTAGGTTTACCATTAACAAGAAAACGAGTTAGGTATTGCCACTTCAGTGTACGTAGTTATTAAAAGCGGAACAAAGAAGGCAGATTGGGTTTTTATGAAGATACCAGGACTCCCAATTTGTAAAGAAGAACGTGTTTATGTAAATTGTGCACTTGAACTGGCTCGCGAACATATCGACAACTTTTTTTTAAGCTATTCTGGAACAAAATATATTTAAATTTGTTTGATAAACCAAATCGAGGGGATATTGCAGAAGAAATTTACGTTCTAATGAATACTAGAACAAGATACGTAGCGGGAGCAAACGGCCAGAAAGCAAAGTTGAAATTTGGACAGTTTTGGTGATCCGATTTGACCCGAACATAGGTGACCGGGTTCGAAACTTGACCAGAATAACCTGGTCTTGGCCGAAATCACCAGACTGAGTTAACTCGGCGACTCCATGATCGAATCTTCACCTAATTTGCCTGGTGACATTATCTTGACATAGTGGAGTATTTGCACACCTCCGGTGGCATTTTTATCTGTCCGTGGATATGAGACTATTTTCATGTAATCACTATAGTTAGAAACTTTTCGGCGTTGTATATTTTTATACTCTGTGGAGTAACACCGCTGCTCCCGGGCACCGCAGGTAGAAAGTCTGTTCAAACGCAACAGTGTAACAAAAGAATGAAATCTCTGCCTTACCCTCCGGGTCAAAAGCAGATCACCGAGTCTATGTTTCGGACCCGGTGATGCGGTTCAAAAAGTGAA
Source organism: Lepisma saccharinum (assembly GCA_022664845.1). Taxonomy (NCBI): domain Eukaryota; kingdom Metazoa; phylum Arthropoda; class Insecta; order Zygentoma; family Lepismatidae; genus Lepisma; species Lepisma saccharinum. The sequence continues at coordinate 48,708 of JAGDQP010010203.1, forward strand.
CCGGTTCACCCGATTGACCCCGTGATCCGTTTCAGCTCTGCCAGAAATCTGTAGGAGAAAAGGGAGAAACTGTAACCGCTTTAGGTTGCTTTAAGGTTGGTCATTTTTTTGTCATCAATAGGAATTTATCGTGGAAAGAGGCAAAAAATAGATCTTATAGATAGATTATAGGTTCTTCCACCAGATTCTAAAATATACATGTCTGTCTCGGGTTATGTTAATTTTACAGTATTCTTTCCTTTCATCCGTAAACTTTTGTGTTCTTATACGTAAGCAAAATCAATCCTGCATTTCTAATTGTTAATTGTTATGTATCAAATATTGAACTGCTAGAATACAAGGGGGTACGAAGTTTATCTCTTATGTTGACCTCCATACAATACACTACACTTTCTGATCGTGTATTTTTCAAACATTTGAAAGATACTTATTAAAGAGGTTTTTGCGTGAACATAGAAGATGTTCCATAGTTTTTGCGTGAACATAGAAGAAGTTCATTAATCGAAGTAGACTTCTGCTAAGTATTGTCGTAAGTTTGCAATGCCTGTGCTAATACATCAATAGCTGCTAATTACTTCAGAAGTACATTATTTTCCTGTAAACAGGTATTCCTGATCATGTGTTTTTATCTACTGCGTCAGACCCTTCAGATAAAGTTTCATTATCACACAACTCAGACAATGTCACATCACTGGATTCGAACAATGCACCTACTTCTGTCCTTATTATAATACCAGGAATAAAGGGATTAACACTTCACAAAATGCAGAAGCTGCGAACGCTAATTTGAATAAGACAGCAACTAGTTCTCTTAATACAAGGAAAGTGTTATAGGTTCATCATCAGTATCTCCATCTGAGCAAAATACCTGTCATATGAAAAGACTCATGTCAAATTTACAAAGCAAGTACTCACTAAGAAAGATGTTGAGAACATTATCACCAGTCGTAGTTATTCTTCAAGCTGATTCAGACAGAGGATGGAAGAAAGGCAATCCAAGAGATGAAACTTCAAACGAAAACATGAACAGTGCAAGACGACAGAAGAGTAAATTGAAGTAACCACAGGTCACCGTAGTTTAATCTGATAGCCAATGGCTTATTTGTAAGGATTGGAATCATGATCTTGCTGGAGAAGAATGGATACGTTGTGTACAATGTTTCTTGTGCTATCATTCAAACTGTGTTGACGTTGACAATGGGCCGTATGCATAAAAATCTGGTATTTATTACAAGTAAAAAGTATAAGTAAAAGCATTTACTTAAATCGTTATGCATAATACTTTCATTTTACTACCTAGTAAATACTGGAGATTTTTTCAGTAAATACTGTGGAAGATGAAATGGATGTAATTGAGTTTAAATGTTCGACATGCTAATTACAGCATTTTTTCATTTCTGTCAAATACAACGAGTGTTGAATGAAGTTTTTCAGTATTAAAACAGGTAAACACTTCGAACACACAGGAATAAATTCCCCTTAGTAATTTGGTGTTTAGTCGCTAGAGAAGGAAATCCTTATTTCGGTGTGGAATAAATGTGAAGTCTTTCTGTTTTGTCAGTTTGTTAGGCAGTTCACAAACAAGGAAAAAACTAATTAATTTTTTCCAGGTACTTTCCTCAGTCACACGAGGCAAATGCCAGAATATTACCTACACACTAGGCATTGGCTGACTACCTTCCAACACCCTTTCACCTGCATTATTCCGGTCTGAGCCTGAGATGCCTGAGGGCATAATAAAATTCAAAAAGTAAACTTTACTTTTATGCATACCAATCCAAGTATTTACTTTCAAATACGCTAGCTAATACCATGCATACGGCCCATAGAATAACTAGATTTTGGTTGCTCATAGAATAACTAGATTTTGCCTTCATTCAAACACTTTTTATAATATTCTCATAATATCTTTATTATGCTCAATTCATATAGTTTTTCCATACTTTCTCTATATTTTCATTGTTATGTGCTACAGTTGAAGAAATTATTAGAAGTGCCCATATTCCCCAACGCTTAGGAGTAATATGGAGTTCTATAACAATCCGTATAACATTGTGTTGTAACCCATTAGATCACATGTACCCAACTTATATGTCCTTTGTTAAGATAGGAAATAGTCTTCAATATAAATAAAATAAATAAATATCCGCATTGAGGAAATTGGGAGTCCATTGCTACTATCATGAAGTAGAAGGATTTAACAAGAACTACATAGATGGTGTTAATATGAAGTGTTTCGTCTAGTTTTCTGTAGGTTTTTGAATTGAAGTAATGAACTCTTCGGTGTTGTCTTAAGGTCTTTCTCAGATCTGGTCGAGAAGACTGCGCTTCTTATTATATAGTAAAGAAGACTATCACTTGCAAATCATTGTAAGTTATATTTGATCATCTCAAATTATGGAGACAGCAAGAACTTTACTGATTCTTGTTTTATTCATGATCTCCGAAAATTTTTGACATTTTAATTCTTAGTAATGCCTGTAAGTTAAGCATTAATTTCCTTCCAGTTCTTTAGGTAATAAAATTTCAACAGGAGAAGGCTGTTTTGTTCTTCCAGTCACAATAGTTCAATGACGTCCCTCTTTCCTCTCTATTCCATTTACAGAGAGAAGAAGAACGAAACACCAAAAGAAAGAGAAATACCGCCGCTGGAAAGCATTCGATTAAATTCATCAAACCAGAAAACCACTCCTTCCTACGTCAATTCCATTTGAAATGAGAGGAACATGGCGCACCACTTTTGTGTGCTTTTTATTTTTGAAACCAAGCAAGCTTTAGCTTATAAAGAATTCCGGCTCATCGATTTTAAAAAGGAGGCATTTGACAGAGGGCCTTGCTGCAGATTGACCTAATGACCCCGCACACACAGCCTACCGTATTCTGCACTCTATGCTCCTGGTAATATTTCTTTTTGAGCGGGGGGAAGGAGGATTGAAAAATCACAGAATACTCAAGCACCTGGCGAACATACGTTTCACGAAATAAACGCTGTTTCATTTTCTTTTTATCATGAGCTTACTTAATATTACTTTCGTCACAAATTTATGAACAAGATACTTTTGTCTCAAGCCAAGGTGGGGAGGGAAGGAGGGGGAGGAGTTGATTAAGGTAAAGTGGCGGTCACGTATATGCAGAGAAGAACAAGTAAAATATTACAAAAGTGGCGCCGTTACTCTTGTGCGCAGTTGGAAAGTGAAATCAGGAAAGAAGTGACGAAATAAACCCAATGACGTTTGTCATTGATAGCTCATTTTGTGGCCATCTTTTTTTAAAGTTTTGTTTGGTTGTTTTTGCCACACAATGACACGTCAAAACAAATGAGAGCAGCAAGTCGTAAATGTGAGTAAGATTCAGTATCACAAGGAACCATAACTTCTGATGGTAGACTATTTTAAAGGATGAGTGTCTACAAGCATTTGAATTAGACCCGGAACATACTGAAAATTTGAAGGAAAAAATGTTGGGAGAAGATTTGTTAGTGTATAAAAATGAAGCCTATCATTTTTTCTTTGTATATTTTTTAGAATAACAAATGCTGAAAAAGTTAGAAATTTTCTGACAGTTTTGCAGTTTGTTGACCATATAAATCACAATATGTCAAGAGTAAATTATACTATTCGTGTGTAAAATATTGCTTTTCTATAACGTGTGGGCTTGTGAAGGAGGAGTGCCATTATTATTACTATTATTATTATTAGATTTGCACCGTGCACATCGTTGCAACACTTTGTCTTTTGACTATTTATTGATGTTCCCACGAGTATAGTAATCGACTTTTGAAAATTTCAATAGATACTTACAATGAAACCAAAACCCATCACGAAATTATTTATTTTGTGTCTTATTTTCATGCGACTAACTTAGGGATAACATCTTATTTTAAAATGAGCACAACTGAACTCAAACTCAAGTCGTAAAAGCTTTACTTGCAAAATATATTTAAGGGATATAGTGACTTTATAGGAATCCATATTATTGTCAGATTCATTTCATTTAATGTATGCCTAGCAACACATGTCGTAGTTGATACATTATTAGCCTTTTCCCATTGAATCACGTGCAAGGCAGGCGCGCTATGAAAATAACTCTTTTTCTTGAATCTTAAAACTATCTAGTGGTTTTGGCAAGCTGGAAACTCTTTGCTATGGTCCACACTCGTTTGACAAATGAACAACTGCTGAAACATCGTCGAAATCATGGATGGTACTTTTTTAAACTGCAGCAAGGATGTACTCTTCTTTTTATTTTGCAAGTCTTCTTTCTGTCACGATTTTTGTTCAGTGTGATAAACAACAGTGAGCTCCTAGCAGCGTCTGAATTTGGTTCACAACATGCTGAAAATAAAAGGATTATTAGTAAATGTTTAATTTTATGTCAAATCGTCACCAAATTTTCAAAACTAATATTTTCTATGGATTTAATAATAATAATAATAAAATTCTGACAAAATTAAAACCTTCGTGAGATTCTTTTAAAAAATATTTAGCAATCCCTTGAACTTGTACATGAATTTCATACTTATCGCTTTCGGGCATCACTTCTTCTTTGAATGTGTTTTCTCGGCCAGGGGAGTGAAGCCAAGAGACGGAACGGACGAAGCACTTCCACCACATTGACTGGTCCCATATTTAGAAGCCCTCTAGACCGAGTATTGCCTTCTCGTTCTTTCTTGTGAGAAGAGAAAGTTATAACAACTGTTACATTTATTATTATAACAAACATTTTTATAATAATGAGAAGCGCGCATGTTAGATGAAACTTCTCAAATAGATGTCGTTCTTCGAAAAGACAGCTGTTTCGCAGAGAATTGGTAATTGTAAAATGCTTGAAAATGTCCCAGATGTGTTATACTGTACATTGTAGTCAGACGATGTTTCAAAAAGATCACCGGTTGACCCACAATACTCGGTATGGAGGGACTCTAATGGGTCACACAATATGGTTGCCGCTGAACCGTAAATTTGTCTTCATATGACGTCATGAAAGCTCACTCTATTCTATTCCTAGCTCTATAGATAAAACACTAATTCATGTAAAAATACCTTAATTGGCGACCGGGGGTGAAAAGGCGTAATTCCTAAAAACTTGTCTAATTTAAAGAAGTAATTATTTATTTACATTGTAATGAGCGATTCCACACAAAATAGGACAAATCTGTCCGACACACATCAACAACTTCATAATGGTTAATTTTCTAATTGAAAGAGTGAACACAAACATAAAGTGTACAACCAGTGTGCCTTACCTGATGTTGTATGGTTGTGAATGGATTTGCAAAAGATTCGAAGAATAAGAATATGCAAGGAGTTATATAGAAATGCATACTAGGAATAACTAGGAGGGACAAGGAAATAAACAAATTAATTTCCTCTCAGATAAAGATCACGAAGAACGGTAGTTCTTCGAGTGACGCTAAGCAACGAGTCTGTTAGCGGCACGCACATATATACAGCTAATTTCGGATCTAGCAAACTGTAAGCCCGATTTTGATGCTTGAAGTTGCATTTGAAAACTCTTTGCCATAATAAGACACAGAAAAAGAAATGGATCAGTAGGACCTCCCTGGGACCCCCTATGGCGGTTTGAAAAAAATCACAATTTCACATTTCTGGTGATAGCACTTACCACAGACCATATAGGCGGCCGAAGCTTGCGGAATCATAATATACGTTTTTTCAAACGGTCAAAATCATACGTCAAAATCGGTGAAGGGGTTCAAGAGTTATGACCCTTTTAGCCCAATCACAGAATTTTCACAAATGATAGAAAAGGGTCTCCGTCATTCTGTCTGTCTTTTGCTTTAGCCCAAAGTGGTTGGTACCGAGGTTTTGGGGGTCAATTGTGGGCCCCAGCAAGTTGGAGTAAATCGAAGCTTATTTTGTTGATAGGAGTTACCGTTTTCGAGATACGGCCCAAAATCGGTCCTTTGTATGAAGACTATGCACTTTTTTTTTTTAATAGGCAGCCTTACAAAATAAGTGATATCAGTATAAAAACCCTTCGTGGTACAGACAAGAGTGACGCAAGAATTCTACTCACAATGATGTGATAACCATTTTGCGAGTTACTTTCTTTATGTCACTATGGCGGAAGAATACTAAATCTCCTAATTTTATTACAAAGGAAACACGTCCGTCATAGTGACACAAAGAAAGTAATGGATATAACTTCTTTTGTGAGTAGAATTCTTGCGTCACTCTTGTCATTACCCCGAAGGTTTTTTTTATACTGAAGAAGATACGATCACAACTGCGAGGAAGAAGAAGTGGAGATAGGCCGGTCACATTACCAGAAGAACAGATAGATGGAAGTTGAACAACAAATTCTTTACATCGAATTCTCATAGGAATGAAAGAACATAGATGATGATCAAATACAAAATGGTAAATTATTATTATTATTATTATTATTATTATTATTATTATTATTATTATTATTATTATTATTATTATTATTATTATTATTATTATT
>JAGDQP010010204.1:0-56586 GCA_022664845.1 Lepisma saccharinum
TATATATATATATATATATTTTCACAAAGAGCTTTTTCATAAATAAGTGAATTACTAAGTTGCATATAGCAAATTAAATGGCATTATTTTCAGTATCAGTGGCGGACCGGGAATACCTATACGAGGGGTCAACTACAAAATTTTAAATGGAATGTGGGGTAAATATACACTTCTTTGGAACAAGTAGTAAAATTGCAATAATTGAAGCGTATGCGCGAACAAAATTCTATGCCCTATCTTTTAGCATAGCGAATAAACGTTTTTTGTGTATATGCCTCAATGCTCAGAGGAAATATATTTTTAATATTTACTACAATAAAGCAGCTACGATAACCAATTGTAATTGGAATGATATTTCCGCATCTCAAATAACACTGTTCCTCCTATACAGTCCCTTGGTAAAGTTCGTTCTACGTTATAAACATTTGTGTCATCAAGGCTAAGGGTGGGCCAACACTGTATCAACTGAAAGTGTTTCCGAACCCAATGGTGGGACTTCATTTGTACTTCATCCTCAGTGGGATGTCCGGATTATTTTGATCACAGAATATATGCGTAAAAATTTGTCTGATTTTCTGTTAAATACTTTTTCGTTAAGTTGTTTATAATGAGAGAGTCCGACGCAAGCTAAAGTAGTACTCACTCTTGTAATAATAACAATAATACGTACACCAGTGGATACGGTGGTAGGTCAGCGACTCGAAGGTCCCAAGTTTGAATTCCGGCCGGGGCATGGATGTTTGTGGATTTTAATAGCTATGGGGTGAAAGGTGACGGGCCGAAGTCCAAAGTTACCAGACTGACCCATATAAAAATAAAGTTTACCAAAGTTTTTCCAATAACAATTGGCTCTCATATATATATATATATATATATATATATATATATCCCGTTGAAATCCGCTCTTATGTTTTATCCCCCCTGACTAAAATGTTTAATTCTCACACTGTTTCTGGGTGTGATACGGTTCCCATGAGAGAGCTTCAAAAGTCGTTTGCAACGTGTAAATTTTAGGTGCTGATGAGGATGCAGTAGTATGGCATCCTAATACACAGAAGAACACTCGCCAAATATACACTATACAGTCTACATTTGTTCGCTTTCTGACTTGCAAAAAAAAACAGGAATATATCCTAAGTTCGAAAAGTACTTGGACTTCGCAACCAAATACACATTACAATCTCCGGAAAACAAAAGACTTAATTTTCTATTATCTTTCCTACACAGACTACAACATAGCAATATTAACTCGGAAAGCTTATTGTCAGAAATAGAGTTCACGTCCCGCACAGAATTATTCTACCTTACCAGAATTACATATATATAGGCTATTAGGAGAATGTGCTCTTTATATAATTGTATCCATAAAAAGTGTACTGATATAAATATATTTAATGTAAACATAATTTAATTTCATTCGTATATAAGGTAATGAATTGTTTTGACAGAATTTATCACTATGAATATCCAAAGATATAAATATGTTTGTGTGTAGAATGTGACATGTATATTGAACACCACAACAAGGTATCCAACCTGTCGTGTTCAATAAGTACATAAATAAATGTTTTATAGTTTCTCCACTATTAGGGCCTAAAGTCTGAAAACTCTGAGAAAGATATCTCCGAAACGCCTTGTTCTGCAATTACTGCTTCTCATGTGAAAAGTTCGCGGTTCGAGTCATTATAATCTTATTTTTTTCCCTTTTCCTCTAGTAAATGTTGTGTTACAGTATGCTTTATGCCACTGCTGTGTAAGTTTTTGCTCTTTTATTCGTATTCTTCATTTTTGCTTCATTTATTTAAAATAATTGCATTGCACTTCATAAATAATAATAAGTATTATTATTATTAATAGTAGTACCTCTATAAATAATATGGAACTGTTTATTTATTCGTTTTTCATACGGTTTGATATTATGTAAAGTTACAACACAAAATCTTCTAAACATGAAAATAAGCTTATTTTTTAAATAACTGAAGCAAAACAGAAGAATATGAAGGAGAAAACAGAAAGCTACACAACACTAACACTCATTTATATGTAAAAAAGTATACAGTAACACATAGAATTTGCATATTACTAGAGAAAAAGCAAACAAAAAATATTGACTTGTTAAATCTCGAACCGCGTACCCTTCGCGTTGCAAGCGAATTCTACCTTGTCTCTACGATTCCAGTACTCAATGAATCTCCGTAAAGTCTGATTCCAGCGTGAAACTAAGAAATTTCTATAAAAAAATGCAAGATGGAGCCAGATCAAAACCTCAATTTGTAAGTATCTGATTGAAGTGAAATTTCAAATCTGAATTCCAAAATATGTCAGAATCGTTTCGGAAGTTGAAATTATTGAATTACGAAGATCAATATGTTGCTTCCAATTACATTATAAACTATGTGGCCAGTGTTTCTTTCAGAAGATTTCGCTCCGAGAAGGGACTAAATCAAGTCATGAAGGCGTATGAAAATTATAAATAATGCATATTGAATCCCATGTGCTAAAAATATGAAATAATAATAATTGTACTTAAGAACGTGTCTTATTTTCTTAGTTAACCTCAAACTTACAGGATCAGTATTTATAGAATGTGCAGTTATAGAACAGAGTTATATCCTTTTTTTTTCAGAATTCGCATGAGTAATGCAAGTGTTGAAACTAATTATTTCGGGTCTGTTAAAACCCCCGGGGGCAAAGCTCCTCCGAAAATATTCCTAGAAGAGACAGTGAATGTGGCTCTAAATTGTTTCATTTTGAAACCTGCCCAATGTTAAGGAAATTTAATTTAGAGAAACTTGAAAGATTACGGAATCAATATTTAAGTAAAAGGAAATAATTCCCGAAATTAAGACAGGATCAACACGATGCATTCTAATTTTAAAATCCAATTTAATTTTATTTTAATTTCGTATCTCATGGCCCCTATGGTCGCTGAGTATGATTCTGAACTGAAAAATTACATATCGGAAGTCCCCCACTGCGGAAATTTGAGAAAACAAATTTTAAAATATTTGGTTTCATGATATTTCATATTTTAAAATTTCGAAGGTCGCTGAGTTCGACTCTGAAATAAAAATCTTGAATTACATTATCCAACATAGCTGTAGTCCAAAACGTCTTTATATGAAAAATCGTTAGGATTCTTATCTAGAGTCTCTAAACAGGACTAAGATTTGTTAAGGATTTTTAAAAAGTGAATTTTGAAAATCAAGATCATCACCGATCATCATAACCCGAAACGTTTTCATTTAAAAAAATGTAATGTGCGCCAGATGTAGCCCACCCAAAACTTTCAAAATAAAATAAATATAAAAAGTCAAGTAAACTCGCTTTTCAAAACCTTACAAAACTTCCACAAAATTGTTCAGTTATCAGAGATCTAGGCAAACTTAAGTCGATTTATAAAATGCAAAATGGCTCTGATATGATGTAAAATTCTACAGGTGGAATCCCAAATTTGTGACTCTCTTTGTATGAATATTGTTAACAGCACGTTACAGGCCAATACGAAGTTTCTTTAGAATCACGTATTTTATTATAGAATAATTCAGAGCTACCTGGACCTTAGGTTTTATAAAATTATCCTGTTTTTGTATTATAGTGCATTTAGTGTTCGATTTGTAGGGTGAGTGGTTCGGATTTACCCTCACTGGAAATATCATTCTCAGCTCTGCGTTCCGAAATCTGCCCCTAGCAAAAGCCTCAAATATGGCATTCTAACTTGTTTGAAATATTCTTTCCCCTCTCTATAAATAGCATAAATTGGTCATTGAACTGCAGTTTAAAAAAATAAAGTAAACCAAAGTACTTTAAAATTATTTCTGACACTTATGTATCAACACTGACATACACACACTTCGACTGCTAATCGTGAGGTGCAGGGTTTGATTCCCGGCTATGCCAAGAGATTATTTCCAAAGCAAAAGGATCTGGAATGGTGCCCATGCAGCATCGTGATGCAATTGGGGAGTGCTGTGAATAAAAGGCAATGGTGATCGCAGTTGAGAGCTTCGTTTCTCCTCTCCCAAAACGTCTGGTCAGCGTTGTGGCAGCAGGCAACCCTTTCCTACGGGAGACGTCCTATCCAGTAGTGAATTGGATATGGCTGTGAATTATATATATAAGCTGCGAGCTAAAGCAAGAGGTAAAAGTGGCGAATTTACAATAAAGATAATTGTGTGTTCTGGCCGAGGGCAGGTGTTGACCCGAAAGTCCCTGGGCAGGGTGAACAGATGGCGGTCGGATAGAGATGACGCTCCAAGGACAATACCCACAGTTTAACATAGACTCCGAACACTGATTCTGCCAGACTCCCCTTGTTGTGGGAGTGTCACCTCCCAAATTATGAGCCAACAGCATCTCCACTTACACTCTCCCAATTTTTACTTTACACCCCCACCCAAACTGAAAATTATGGCAGAATCCCTGACTTCAAACCACTTATATCAACTTGTGCATTTAGTAGTCAATGTTAAAATTACTCGACTTTCATGAATTCATTTATAACTGTAATTCAAGAATGTGACTTCTAAATACATGGAACAGAAACAAAGGGTAAATGAACAACGCGAAAGCAGTGTTGTCTTTTCGTTTACGTGTAATTTGTTTCCCATCAGTTTCTAACTTATTTTTTGATTGTTATTAGGAAGTTAATATGCAAATATTAATTATACAAATTTATTTATTTCTAACACTTGCAAAATTCTTTTAGAAATTTTAAAAATTTCAGTAAAGTTCGTATTTGAGAAAGCTAACATTTGCCAATGCTTATATATTTATATATTGCCAATTCGCAGGCATTCAAAAGGGTTATGTTTACCTCTAGCAACAGGAAACGAAAATAAAATACACAAAATAAAATGAAAGTTCAAAACCATTCAACATTATAACGTGAAAAGAATAACACAGGAACGAAATACAAAAATGATAATTCGAAGCTACTCCCCATTCAAGGAATTTGAATCTAGATTGCTTCAGTAGTTAGAACGAGTGCAAATCTATGCTAAAAAAAGAGCCATCTATTAACAAATTGTCAAAATTGATTTGGGAGAAGCTAGGGAAAGAACGAATTGTGTGCTTTTGCTACTCGTTGTAAAATGCGTTTGCATTTTATTGAACTTACGGGCTAGACTAGATTAGTGTGTATTATCGTTGTTTTTTCTGCTGCCTTAAATTGATGTTTCATAAATAAAAATAAATAATACATGATTGACCGTAATATAGAAGTCACTAAGACCAATTTGAATTTTCCTAAAGAGTTCGAAACATACATTAGGAATAACATTATCGAGTTGAAAGCTGTTAATTTACAAACTAAACATATATTTCACTGCAATTACAAATAGAATGGTTAATTATGGGTGAAGAACAAAGATTATTTTCTAAATGTGTTCAAGTATTATTCGCTTAAATAGAAAATCAAGAACAATGTAAGGAATTGAACTCATATGCTTCTGCGTAGAACGCTAACTCGCTAACCACTACATCATCGTAGGTGTAGTAAAAGTTTTTCTTATTTCAGTTATCAGTTAATTTTTACATGCTGAGTATATTTCTGTTTTATTATTTCCGAATAGGATTGTCTTTTCTCTATTTTATCTTTTATTACTATATCTGCTACGTATTAGAAGTATTCTGGAATATACGAAGTTATTTAACTTCAATAGATTATGAGAATTCCAAGAGTTTCTTAGATGAATTTAAATATTCTAATTTTAGAATTTAAGTGAGTTTAGAAAATAGTATTGGTAATGTTTGAAATTGTAAATAATTTATTAAAATTTTGGATCAATAAACAAGCTGAATTTAATTAATTGCTTTTGAGAATTTGCTTATCAGATCTTTAAATAGAATTGGTTAGAATTTATAACTTTTTTTAAAATTAGAGCTTAATTTGATTGAGTAAATTTTGCTAAAATGGACTTTTGTAATTTTAATTAAATTGGTTTTATATTTATGATAAACTAATTATAAAAATGTTCAATTTTGTGTTTTCCCTGTTTAGAAATATCAGTTATCCTAATATGAGTCGTTGAATTATAGGTTGTTGATCTTGATTGAAACATGAAGTAATGAAAACTTTATGGCACCGCCAGTTAAGTTTGGAAAAGGAAAGGGCTAATATGAAAATTAAAAGGAAATAATATTCAAATTAAGTTAAACAATGAATATTGTTAAAATGATATTTAACAATAGTTTTGCATATTTTCTGAAAATATATGGGTGATGAGGGTCTTTTTTTAGCGAGTTGCTTTAAATCACTACAAAATAATTTAATAGCCTTCTCATTTTTCTGTTTTTCACTTTTCATTATTTGTTAGTGTAATCTTGTGACAAATGAGCGATAATTGCGCTCTTCTTTGTTTGTTCAACATTTTCAATTTTTGAAACCATACATACTATTTGTGGTAATAGTTGTGATAGGTTCGACGAGTGTTTTAATCTTATTCACTTAAAGTGGCGGCTATTAAGTGCTAAGAAATTTTCTACTCATCTCTGAATTACAAGGACGTCTCTCATTAATATTCGGGTGTTAATGTTATGATTTGGGTGAGATACAACATGGATTGATCTGATAAGATTGATCTTGGAAAAAGGAAGTTGGAAATTAGACCGTTGTACATATGTAAATAAATGATGCAGATGAAAGGCATAACAGAAGGATAACTTCAGATAAGCTTGTCGATAAATTGAATTAAATTAAATCAAATATGTCTGAAATTAATTAATCGGATATGAACCGAAACTACAGTAAGTAACAATAAATAATTAAATTTAGATTGGTTTTCAACAAATTATGAACTTCGTGTTTGGAACAAAAGAAATTGATTTAGCTGTAGGAGATCGGAAAGAACTGATTTTGGATATATACATTGATAAATAATATGATTTTAACTGTTGATGTTAATGAGCTTCTTTTGATATATTTATAGTATTTGTTTTCATTCGTTTTAAAGGTAATTGAAGTTTCTGAATTTGCAAGATTGTTTATATATTCTAAGGCTACTTATGTGTTCCAGAAGTATCTGGTCATGTTAAAGAGAATTGAGTTGAGTTTGAGAATTCGTGGACAGTTGTTTGGAGGTGCTGAGAATATTAAAGTCAGGTTAAGATTATTATTGCTGCTGGTTTGAGTCAAGAAGGCTTTGGAGCATTGATTCCATTTTTATTAGAGAACGAATTGATTTTGACGTGTAGTATGCCTGAAGTGAGATAATTGCAGTTAATGGTCATAATCTTTGATTCTACAACACGAAAAGTCTTGATTGGTCAGAAGGTTTCGAGTGAAGATTTTATGGGTGATGTTTGTGGTGGATGATTTATGTTCTGTTGAATTTGAATACAATAATCTGGCGTTTTTCATCTTGAATCCGCTTAAGTTGGTTGAATTTCGATGTGCAGGTGAAATATTGGGAGAGTATGGTGAATGAGTTAAGTCAGGTTGGGTAGAAGGATTGTTATAATTTGAGGTTCACATGGTGGTATCGATTAAAGTGAGTTAAGTTGAATCTCATAATTAATAATTGTGTTTATTTTATACTTCATGAACTTGTTTCTATACTGAGTCTGTAGTTGTGGTTGAGTGAGACGCTAAGATTTGGGAATGGGATGTGACTGTGAAATTTTCTCTTTTCTGGGATTAACTGATAGCGGTAAAACTGTGGGTTGTGTTGAAGCTAAACAAGTCTTGTAAGAGTTTTCTAATTAGTTTTGAGATTTTGAATGGTATGTATGGATTATTCATCGGATATAGGATTAGGTTTCTGTTAGGAAGAGTCGGAAGGAAACTTTGCTGGCTTAAGCAAAATAAGAAATTAACAATCTAATTAAAATGATTGATAGGAATTTTTTGGAGTTGAAATTAACTTCATTAAATTGATTTAAATAATGGATGCCAATGGTTTTTTTCACATTAAAGTTGAATTACGTGGAGAAGTTTGAGATATTTTATTAATGAATTGAGTAATAATCCATTTTGTAATCAGAAGTATTAGAGAACACTTGGAACAGGGATTTGAATGATTAAAGATAGCTTGTTATTGGAATTAGTAAATTTCATTTAAGGTTTCAGTTAAATATAGAATTATAATTTTCTAGGCTAAGCTTTAAAACAATATTTGCAAGATAATCTTCGTTTTAAGACAATTTAATATTAAATTTAATAATTGATTTTCCATTCTAATTCTTGACAGGAACAGAATCTTGTGAATAGGAATTAATAGTGTTTGGGAAATATTTTTTCAGATTTCCTTGTAATTCTTTCTTCCTATGATTTGCAATCGTTTTTTTTACTCTGAAATTTTCTTGGTATCTCCTTGTTTTAACTATATTGTTTATACAACTTGATTGTATGATTCGAACTTTCTTCAACAGATGTAACCTAATTATTTGGGAGCTTTGATATATATTATATTTAATTAATTGCACTATAAGGGATTACAGGAAAATAGTGCCTGGAATTGTTTGTGAATATTATGATTTATTGTCAAAAATGTTGAATTCAATTTCATTGTTGTTGAAATCTGGATTGAAATGTATCGGATTTAAATGTTCTCATTGATTTTTAGACAGTATTTTGCGCAATCGCCATTTTAGTAAACCCTACTAATATTAGCGCATTGTGCGTACCTTTAAATTTTTGAAGCGCCTTCTTTTAAACATAAATAGCAGCTTGTCCAAAAAAGTCAAACTTATTTTATTTTGTGTAGTCAGTGTCAGTTCTGGCACTATTCCGCATTACGCCGTTATGTAAATTCGAAAAACAAAGTTTTATTTCGATCTACTCGTTTGTGTAGTGCCTCGTCATATACGAAGTGAGATGAAAAAAGAACGTGTAATAGCTCTGTAGGAGTTCGAAGCAACCAGACAAATCTTTAGTGCAGAAATGTAGGTCGATGTGATCAGAGCCTAGGAACTTAATCAATAAAAAATCGCTTTGGTGTATGTATCACTACGATCAACCAGAAGCAGGTAGGTACAAAACGGTGAATTCTAAGGCCGTAAACTAAATCATAGAGGCCCATCCAATTACCAGCAATCCTAGAGAAAAAGAGAGAGTAGCAGTCCAGCTTGGTATCTCACAGTTCATCGTAATTCGTCACATTAACGACCTCAACGAAATTATCCAGAGTTGCCGGATTGTGGCCCCCGAATTTATCCCAGCTTGACTACAGGAGCGAGTGGTTGTTTTTAAGGAACTTTTCGAAAATATGTGATTCATCTATAAAGCACATAAGTAGGGTTTAAACAAGTATTTACTTCCGAATACAGTGACCAAACAAGGCCATTTCGTACTCAAGGTGCTATCCAGAGTAAAATTGAATATTCAGGGGACAATTCGTCATAAAAATTGGTTCCGGGGCGTTTGCGCTGTCAATGACAAACCATATTCAAATACAGCTGGAGCAGATGTATGCCACTGTCCGGCAAAACTACTATGTAATTATCAACAGAAAGCAAGTGATTCAGAAACAAGGCAATGCAAAATCCCATATTCCACGAAGGATCCATATTAAGCCCCAGCTTCTTGAGGGAATCGAACTGCTGCCACACTCAGCATATGGTTTGGATCTCAGACCATCAGGTTAATACTTATTTCCATCAATGAATTACTCCAATCCGTCACGACCCTTAACGACTTAAAGGAAATGAAATCTGTTATTGAGAATTTTTTTCGCCCCGAAGGACTAGATCTGGTAAAGGCGTAGAACCAAGGAACTGGCAGGGAGATTGCTTCAGGCGGTACAACACGATGGTGTGAACTTTAAATGTTTGGGAATTATCCTTGTAACTTGTTGAGTAAAGCAAATAAGTGATCAGAATATTACTAACTTTCGGCTTGCTCTTGTACTATGATTTGAAATGTCATTTCATCTATTTCAATACTAGAAATTATAAGTAAGACAAATTATTATGTTATTTCCTTTCGCACAAGGACACTGTGTAGAATAATTGTAAAATATACACAAAATTTCCCACACTGAGAAAAGGGTTGGTCAAATAACCCGGGAAAATTGGTGTTGGTTACCAAATCGATTGTTTAAATAGGCATCAATCAATCGATTGGTCACCAACACCCTATACTTTAGGTAAATTTTCATTGGTTGGATCATTCGTTTGGTATCTGTAACGAATAATTTCTCATCAAAACCAATAATTTGAATGGTATAGCAGACCAATGTGTCGAAAATTGGCAAAAAGGGCGAAGGTGATTAGTAAGAGGTAGACTGTATTACCAATCGTATTGGGTACTGATACTAAATTGTTTCGTTGGCTGGAATGGTACTTACTAATTATGATTGGCCAAGGTAACAAATATAATTGATCACTGATACTAAACTGTTTGGTTGTGTGTCCAGGGTGCTCCAACTGCGATTGGTCGTACCAAACAATGTTACAGATACGAAACTTATTGGTTGACTATACCGAAATGTACCATACAAATGTGGTCAAAACTGCCAATGTTATTGATTTGTTGGACTAAATATATTGGTTAGCTGTACCGGAATGTCATACATCGTATTGGTCAAAAGAGCCAATATTTTTGGTCAATGATACGAGATACATTGGTTGACCGTACCGGAATGTGCCATCTGGAACTGGTCGCAAGAACCAATCTAATAGGTAGTACTACCTTAATTGGTTGGGGTTACCAACTAGTAACAATCTAATAGGTTACGTGTACTAAATTAGGTGGTTTGGAGTTCTAAGGTGTACTGATGTGTGTACCTGTTCTTTTTTGTTTAAGTTAAACACGGGATAGGCCTTCCCCAAGTGTATGTACCTCGTGTTTAGGATTGTAAGCATTACTACTAACCAAATAACATTGACTTGCCCTATTGCCAACGCTGTAGGTGCAGACTACTCTTGGTTCGACGATTTGTCAAAAGTGCCGAAATTTGAAACTGTTGAATTTCAGCAACCTCAATTTGCTTACTGTAACTAAACTAGAAAGCTTAAATCAATAATTCCATCGCTAAGGCTGACCAAATCAAGCTTAGCCATTTTCATTTGATACATGACAACCAATCCATGTGTTTGAGTGGAACAAGCTAAATTACGACCAAGACGAGACTCGCCTTCACCTCCAGAATTGAGATCATAGTTTTGAAACCCAATCCAGCCCCGACGTCATCTCCATATCGAGATATTTTTAGAAAACCCACGTCCTACCATCCGTCGGCCAGAAAGTCGGATATACTTAGCCTGGTTTACTGGGTTCACAGTTCTCGTCACGAGGAATCGAACCAGTATCTTAAAATTCCCGGTTGGCTTTGATACTTAAATTATCAAGTCATGTTCAAATATTATTTGTGTATGGTGTTAGGATCAACGTAGTGCACTTGATACAAGTGTTGCTGAGTGAGTACCTTGACCACTTGAGGAGCAATGAATCCTCAGGAGACACAGAAAATTACTCCTGTCGTTGTAGCGTAACGGCTAGAACATAACAGCTTGGTACTGAGTGAACTATTTGCTCTTAAAATTCCCACATTGTCATTTTTCTGAAATATATATTTTTTATTCTTAGATGATATTATTAGTGAGAAACTGAGAACGCAATTATGTGGTGGTTCGTTAGTTCGTGCTGTTCTTCCGAACTGTCTTCACTGCCCTGGATGAGTTACAACTAGGAGGTAGACATCGTGCTCTGAGTGGGCGTAATTAAAGTAATCGTAAAGTTGTGCTAATTACTTGTTTAGTTTATTGAATTCATTGCTCAGCTTAAATAGAGATGGAGCGAGTGAATAAAAGTAAAACATGTTCTTAAAATACATAATTATGCGTGTTCTTTCAAAAATGTTCTGTATTAAAAATTTTTGCTTCTCGTGGTTACATAGCGTGTTGATACGACAGCTTAAATAATTATAATTCAATCAGCGAGTAAGGTTTCCCTTCAAAATAGCATAGATAATATTTAAGTTACGTGTTTGAAATGGATGCTAACATAATTATCAATTCCAGATACAGGATAATTTTTATTTGGAACTTTGCTTGTTTAAACCTGATTTCATTCTGACAAACCTAACATATTATGCAAAGTAGCATATATCAAATATTTCGTAATTAATATACATACTCCGAATAGGCCTTTTTGAGTATGTTAATGCTATTTTCTTACGTCAAATTACTTTCCTTCATTAAAACATAGTAGTTTCTAGATTCGTGTTTAACGAACATTATATTTTCTTGAATTGTTCATTTTTGACATATTTCTATAAGTAGCAACTATTTACTGGAAGTTACTAGCAATTACGTCAAAAGTATTTACTTCAGATTACACTTTTACGCATTTAGCTAAGATTTCTCAAAATTATTTTTCCTAGGATCTTCTTTCTGTAAGAACCACTATTTAAAAGAACACTTTGAAATTACAAACTTTGGCTCGAACTAAAATGTTTATGGTCAAGACGCACTTTCTGTTTTACTCTTAAATATTGATAAAATATCATAAGTTTAAAAACGTTATACTTCAGAGTACTTAATAACGTTATACGTCAATTAAAGTATACTTAGTCGCATAATATGCACTTTGTTGAATTTATTGTGTAACACCTTACAAGAAAAACATCAATCACTGTCTTTACATCTTTCCTATAGCTTTGTTCTGTTATTGAAAATCTGTTTTTCACGTTTATGTTCAGATTTATTGTGCGTAGCTATCCTTAACACAATGTAATAGCAGAAAAACGTGGTTCAAAAGATTTCACGGACCAGTTAAATTTTATGATTGACAGAATGTACATAATGGAAGTTAGAGCTACATGAGAATGACAAGACAAACATCTTTATACGATCTCTTTGCCTGCGTATTTTCCTGTTACTGTTCTTTTCAGAATTCTGATATCTTTCAACGTAATTTATTTCATATTACTAGTTCATAGTTAACATTTTTAGTGGAATAAATTAAGTGAAAATTCAACATTCACATCCTTTCTCAGCACGCATATTTTTGTCAAGGAACAATTCTATTATTTGTTGTCACGCACTGATACACCCTTAGACGATACACATATGTCATGCGAGCACTGTTGCTGTAACATATATTCTAATAAGTCATATGTTAACTCATACTTAAGTACTCTGCTCACAATTGGTCATGTAAAATCAAACTATGATTGAAAATTACATGTAGAATGATTTGCTTGAGGACTTGAACATTTTACGTTCTGATTCCAGGTCCTCACAAGTAGTCACTGCACTATGTTACTACATGTAGATACATTCACAAAGGACCTCTGGACTAAGGACGCATAAATAAAACTATTACATTTAACACATCATTTGTTATTCGCATTTTCCGCATTTCATCTATACTAGCGGGGAACGTAAGTATGATATCTGACACTGGTCATTCTCTCGAATTGTATCAGGATCGTTTCGCAAACGAATGGTGGAATGGTGCAATGAAGCCTCAAATAGTAATTTCCCCATTTCCTTTCCTGAAACACATTATACCTAGTATGTATAGTTCGCATTCATTTAACCTCGTAGTAGCTGTCAACGAACCTGGTGAGACTTCTGTAAGATTAAATTGAATTTTCATTTATGGTTTTAAGACAACTCAGGTTTGCCCCTGGTTTGCTTGCTATTACCACAAAATTCATATACGTTCTTCCTGTTGTTTACATATGTTAAAAGAAAAAAATATATTAAGTGATTCTAAGCTGAATCATATATAATTTCAGAAATTAGAGGCAAATAACTGATAGTCGTACACAATTCACAGACGTTACAGAAAGTTAGAAGTGTGGCTTAAAATGGAAATAACATATGCTACTAAATTCATTATGTATTGATTGATTTGGTATTTTTGTTTAAAATAGAATATGTATTAAAATAATCAGAATACGTAACGTTAATTAGAAAACAAGAAAATTGTTCTATTTTACGAACATTGTAATAAATAAAAGGGGATAATGAATAACACAGATAAGTGTATAGTCGGTAAAATGCCTTTAATGCATTATTTTGATTCTCATTTCCATTATAATGCACAAAGAAAATATGTAGTAAGTGAAATAAAAGAACACAATAAAATAAAAATGACTATCTGTATTGTCATACTGGGTAATTTTACACTTTTTGTTTGTTTAAACCTTCTTTCCTTATAGTTACAAGTGTTTGGGAAATAAATTACAATAGCACACACACATCAAATAAAGGTACAGAAACTGATTTGTAACGATTATTATTATATCGATCATGTTTCCTTTCCACTGCATAGAAATATCTTGCCAGAGATTCTTAACTCGCTTGTTAAACTGTAATCCAATGACAATCATGCAAATCTCTCCGCAAATTCTATGATCAAAGTAATATTATATATATTTCCTATTCCACAAATTTATTCTTAATAAAATCGTTTTAAAATAATAAGCAGCTTAGTGCTACTATCTATTTTTCAAAAGTTCAAATGTGCGAGTACTGTACACAAACCCGTAAATATATTTTCCTGTTTTATAATTTATTTTAGAACCAAAGAATGCAGATTTGTCGAAGTTATTAAGCAAGTAACCGGTGAGGAATTCAATAGTACGTTAAGGTAGAAGTGTATTGTACTTTTGGATGTTAATTGACTTCAGTTCAAAATTGGAAAATTAACATTATAATCTACGCTTTTAGAAGTTTTTTATTACTCAAAGCCGTAGGAAAATGGAGGTAAGACGTTGAGATTTCAGAATAAGATAATTTTTCAATGATTACTTATGAATAAGAATAAATGATGAATGCTCCATTTTCTATGTGCATCAATATTCCATTAATTATATTTTCGAAACAATTATTTAATTTTCCACTCTTTTGAATTTAGTAATTGATTCATCTAATTATAATCAGGTAAACTTTAATCATATAAAAGTTTAGAATGTAAAGAAAATTACAAACTAGTGTCACGTATTCCATTATAGTATTTTTTTTAATTGCCACCAGAGGCTACATAAATGGTTCTGCAATATTGTGATGTTATTAAGTAATGCAAAATTGTTCAAAACTCCTGAAAGTCTATACAAAGTAGGATTTTACTAACTAATATCGAGTTACTAATTGTTCATCGTCGTAACGTAAGGATTCGGTAACTCAATGGCGATATTCATTGTGAAAACAAGATGAAATTATATGGTTGACTAGGAAGTGAATAAAGTTACTTGGTTGACCACGAGTATAAGGGAACTCTCTGTAATTCCAACTTGGATAATTCGAATTGTTGGATAATTCGACCAGACCTTAATTCCCCTTGCAATTTGTATTAAAGCTAATTAAAAAAAACATATATATTTCGAATTTGTAACCGTTTATTTGGATAATTCAAAGGTCAAGAATTCATTAATTCAAATTGAAAGGAAATATTCCTAATTGGAATGTCACAAACAATTAATTTCACGATTTGTAGTGATGGTCAGATTGTAAACGAAAGAAAGAAGTTTTAACTGACTTACGACATCCATGAACAGCTCTAGAGAAAATACATATTTGTTTGCTGAAATGTAGCCTTCATACTCTGCTTAATCATGTGAGATTGCCCATCCCTTTCTGTGCAGATGTACATTCTTAAATCTCTTTCCTCCAGTAGTCATGTTTTTTGTAAGAACACAAAATTTGTAATACTCTTCTTAATTGCACTGAAGTTAACGCAATAAATTAAATTAAAGGTTTTATTGACAGTATAAAAATAAATAAATAAACCCAAACATGAATAATGAGATGAGAAAGCTAATGTGGTTTAACATGGAATTTTATGTGTTAAAACATAACATTGCACTTGTTAAATAAATATGTTACTGTAAAACGGACCCGAGTAGCCTTTATGAAATTTCGAGAAAGAATATCTTCTCTAACACAGTAAGGATATGATGTATTGATTTTGGGGTCATAATGCTACTGTTCTGGCAGTTTTAGCAGGACAATTTGTGATGCAAGACGTTCGTCTACCCCCTGAGAACCCTAAACAAGCGATAACGGAAAACTAAAAAAAAATATGACTCAGGTCCATTTGTTCAATATCATATTCAAATGAATTTCTTTTAACAGTACTTTAATGATTGTAAGATGAATTGCTTGTATTTCCAATATAGGGCAATGTACAACAATTGGAAGTTTTAACGTCATGTCCATTGCATGTTAATGATTTTTTTAAATGTATGTTCTGGTAAATTCGAATTTTGGATAATATGAATGTTTTTGGTTTACCCTTGGAGTTCGAATGGAAGAGAGTACGCTGTATATTACTGACATTGAACAGCTTTCAAACGCAAGCATTTGTCAAATCTATTTCAACTATCATTATTTTCGAACTTGGAGTAAGTGGTTTTAATAGTTTAGAAAATATTTTGTGGGTGTAAGAAGGAACAGCAAACGTTGATTCCCTACAAGTAATACTTCTGAAAAACGAAATTATGTTGTTTTTCTTCTGAATGTAATGAAATGATCCTTCCAAGATGTTGGAAAATGCCTGTTCCGTTTATATATACAATACCAATTGTTTCTAATTTCTTTCAAATCGGATATCTCTTGAAACCCAATGACAATACACCGAGGTCAAACATGTGGTAGTCTAACTCACGTGGGTAAATAAAAATGCACATATGTGGATAATAACGACTGTATGTAAATACGAATTAATTTCTCTATTCCACATACTTCATACAAAATAATAAAGGAAATAACTGGATATTTTGAGCATATTACAATATTTAATGAAAAATATATTTGAGGCCAACACCGAAAGATAGAAAGGAATCTAATACTCTAAGTAAATGTAGAGTTTTCTTTGTGGTATTGCGAAATATATTGTAATGATAGTACTCAAAATATTGTTTTTTACACCCATAAACTTATATTATAAGATCAATACGAGAGTTCTGTTAATAAGCATAATGTCAGGAACAAAACCTTAGTGTAATAAATTTTAGAATATCCAGTCAGCAAACTCCGACCTCATTACAAGCCAAAGTAGAATAGTAAGGAAATCCTATCCCACAGAAGATAGGATGTATTGGGCTGCTAGGTATTCTTACCAAACAACAGATAGAGAAGGACTGGGAAGGCGTTCACTTCCACAGCAAATTGAACAAAGGGAACTCCTATACCACGGAGGATGGGAGACATTTTTAGGTGATCACTGCCACAGTACAATGATGCCGTTGACTTGGTTGCGGCCTCCTTTATTGCAAATCTTCGGGTCGTTAGGTAGGTATCTGTAGTAAGAATAACGTCTCCGACTCGTGCTTCAGCAGTCTTCGAATTCTGGCTTGTGCTTGTTCGCATATCTTTAGCACGTGATTGTTATCCTCCACGCACGTACTAAATACATCATACCATTGCAATACGGATGATACTGAACCCCTCCATAAAACAATTATTTCTCACATCTATAAAAAAAAAATTCCGCTATCTTCCTTGTTCTGGAACTTCGAGTTAGTGGTGTTTGATAGTTCAGAAAAAAATATTTGGTCGGTGTTAAAACGTATAGTAATTATTTATTCCATACAAGCAATAATTTTGAAAATTCTAAATTTTTACTGAAAGCAATGAAATTATAGTTCAAAAATGTACGAGACTCACGTGGTTAAATAAAAATGGAATTATCTAAATAATAACTATTGTACGTAAGTACGAATTAATTCCTCTATTCCACATGTTTCATAAATATCAACAAAGGAAATAACTGAAATTTTTGTTAATGTTACAATATTTAATTAAAATATATTTGTTGTGAAAATACACCCAGGAAACTGCTAAAATTGTGAATATAGGCCTACTTAATAATGAGTTTTTAATATTGACAGTACAAATAAACAAGATGGCGCTCTAAGTTGTACGTGAAAGGGAACTAAAGAAAATTTAAACTTATATACATATAGGTCAATTTGCAAACGCTAACCAAATATTTCAAAACTCCTTAGTAAGTTCGGAAACCATTTTTATGTTCGTAAATCATTTCAATGTACATGAATTGGAGAATGTTTCTATGTTACAAGGCTGATAGCATCCCAAAACATCTGGTCTTCTTTTGTGTTTTTACTAAAACTAGAAATCGAAAGTTGTACAAATGATTAATTATATGTAACAACCTTAGCTATTAATATTTAATAAAATCGAAAGAACTAGTAACTCAAATGCCACACAATGTTTAGATCGAAATCACATAAACTAGTGTAATACAACATGGAATAAGTTGCTGACTACATGGGATTAACGATTTCATAACACTAATGAATGTATTTATTTAACAGTAGAAAAATTGACATTCAATTGTTTTAGTTTCAAGGTAACATAAACCGAATCCACAGCTGTCAAAACAATCTCAGAGGTTGTTACACAATATTTCTAGCACATTTGATAGTATTGTTTATTATGTACGCGTTATAGTTATTACATTTGTCTACTAGAGAACAATACCATCTTAAAAAGTGAAATAGTTTTAATAATAGTATTCGTATATTTTTATTTCAATGAAACGTAATACTTTAATATGCAACACTAAGATGACGATTTTAAATAGAAAAATGAAAACAACAGGAAGAAAATGGTCTTTCTTCATTTTCTGAATTTTATAGGAGATCGTTTACAAGTCCATAATCGTATATACGTATTACATCAAACAGAGATTCGCTAGTACTAGATTGACTATGTAGGGCTACATTTTGTTCATGCATCTTTGTTTGTTAAAAAGGTTCTTCAAAGAGCTAACAGATGGCACTCTTTCTTCAATTTTACAAAAAACTACGAAACATTCTCTTCCTGTGGTCTTCAAATACGCACATGGTAAAATGTTTAAGAATAAAACGAAGATCCATATCTCAATAATTTGGAAATTTTCAGATACAAATCATACAATCTATTTATGACTATCTATTCTCTCCTAATTGTTACTACTAAATTACATTATCATGTAAGAAAGAAGGATTATTTGGTTAATTTAAGGAGTTTCGTAGTATTTGTTTTTCACGTTAACACTACTTATGTTCTGAAAAGCAAATCAAAGTAAAGTGTAAATGCAGATTTAGAGATATCGAGAAACATTTAGTGGTATATTTTGTATATCAGTATCTGACAAAAATTTGTAAACGTACAAACAGTCGGTCGTCTCTGTCAAGATAAAAGGTCTTCAACGAAGATAAATAATACTTTTCAATATATTACATTTCATCGACGAAATTTTGTAATAAATTCATGATAGAAAATTTATATTAAAAAGTAGTTCTATATGCATGAAACATTATGTTTTCTATCCATATCAAAAGTGGGAATTTGTATATTATCAAATGGGACTTTCTTATACATTTCTGTGACATATTGAAATGTTATTTTAGTATTTTGTTTATTCTAGACCAATAAAATATAATGGAAGTTATGGAATCAATTTGTGATATATTTTCTTTTACAAGAACAACTTCCAAAAAATAGAGACAAGGAGGATTGGTGCTTTAGGTCAATATTGTTTATTAAACGTGGCTATTCATAGAATTATCCTAGGAACACTGCAATATTTGAAATGTTACATCTCAGACATGTTACACCATTTGAAAACCCATTTGTGTAGTAGCAAACATAAAATAATAAAGCTCGTTATTTTACAAATATTCGTCGTGACTAGATATCAATATTGTCTTTACAAGCACAGAAACCTGAAGCTTGAGCCACTTCTGTATTCTAGTACTGTGTGTCAATATTAAACCTAGCATTACCAAGCGGAGTATCTCTCGGAGGATCACAACCATTTTTTTTTTACATTTCCAGTTCGGCAAAAAAAATATATAAAAACAAGTTATTGTCAAGCTTCGACCTATTGTTGACGCAGCGTACCTGCTTCGTTTATATTACTTGTGTTTTTCATATTATAATTTAAATAATGCGTTGAAAGCCTCCGAGCCTACCCCCTTGGTACCCGCAAAGGGCAATTCGCAGAATAGAGTAAATGTTATATATATGTCATATGGTATGATCTATGGTATCTAATGAAATGTTGTATCATGGTTCCTAAGCGCATATACTGTACTGTGCTAAGGTGCTTTTGATCGTATTGTTTGTTTTTCTATAAAAATCAACTATAACAAATATGTCATAATTACTAACATAAAAAAATGTCACGTATACAATTATATAGATATAATTGCCAGCTCTGTACTTGTAAACATAATATTAAAATAAAATGAAACTATGTGATGTCTTAGATGCCCAAGGTTCATATCAGACATTTTAAAATAGTTTCCGTGAGAAAAAGGACATTTTCCTTTAGGACCTCAGAGATTCTTCCTCTGGTAATTAATGCATCGATTCTGATTTATTGAGAATTCTTCATTTCCTTTCCATTCTTAGGCGTCGACTTTATGCTCCAAGTTTTAAACGCTGTATCTCCAAAACGATGCGGATATTCACCCATGTTCATTGGAACTTTTTTAAATTTATTTCGATGCCAATAATAACCAGTGGTGTAGCCAGACAAATTGTAGCGGGGGCATCATATTTACTTGGGGTACCTTTATAAATACCGAAGTGTATCATACTTCGTGTTTATTCTAAATAGTCCAAAGCTTATTCAAGGAAGGTTTAATGCATAGTGCATATGAAATCACCCAGCTTAGCTGCTCGATCCCTTTCATGTTTTTAAGCACTTAGACCTATATCCCTTATATAAGAATAGTTCAAAAAGAATATATTTTATATTTATACCAACCGATTAATTAGGCCTAATAGCGGCCACTTTTCTATTGAGGCGCAAACTAAAATTTCTGTTAGCAGATGTTTACCCAAAAATGGAATACCTGCGGACTGGTTTTTCATAGTACATTTAAACTTGAACCATCCCTTCTAATAATATTTGCTTGATCATTTTAGTCCTCACAATAAAAATCTAAACCATAATCGAACTGGTCAAAATGGTATCCAAACGTTGTTGTCACGGTGCTTTTTCACCCGGACGGTATTGAATATTAAAGTTGACTTCTTGTCCTATATTACATAAGTTTGTGTGAGTGTATGAAATAATATTGAAATTATACAGTATATGAAGTTTGAAATATGCTTCCTAGATATTTTATGAATTTTTGAAAATCCCAAAAAATGTATCTTCTGTATATTGGAGGCTCCGTATCTCTAGTGGGACAAAATATAAACAATTATTTTCTTAGATGTTATATATTTATGCCAGAAGAAACTATGGTAGAATTTTAATTTAATGATATTTGAGTTTGAATGAGGTCACAAATTTGAAAATTGTTGATGAAAGTTGCTCGTGCAAGCTTTGGTAGGAATATTGAAGATCCGTATCTGTGAGGGCAAATTAGTTTTGTTTTACAATTTATACACTCGTTTCAGGAGCAACTACTGTAGAAATTTCAACTTTGATATTTGGGTTTGAAGGGAGTTACAGATTTGCAAGTTGGGAATGAATATTAGTCGTGCAAGCTTTGGTAACTCGTATAAAGAATGACGAATTGTTAAAAGGAATATCGTTTATTACCTTCAGCATTGTGAAGAACGATTTTACTGATGTAATGATAATTAAGGTAGGAGGACCTTAACATTTTTGATTTTTTCACTAAAAAAAAGTATTCATTAGTTTGAATCGGATGAACCATGAACTTGGGAGACTATTTGGACAAATGAATAAAATATCTGCATTGTGTTCGCAATGTGGCCTTCTTTGGCAAACGTGATTTGTAATCTTTCTGTATTACTCATATATGCTACATACTAAGATATATCCATTACAAGCATACATAATTTATATGCCATTGCAAACCCAAGAATATTGCATTAATACAAAATGCCAAATTGGTGAAAAACAAGTGAATATACAAGAAGAAATCAATATGAATAAATAAGAAATGTAACAATAAGGAAAAAGTTTAGAAAGTCACGACTCGCATGAGGGAGAAAGAAATGGTCCGTGAACTTTAGCGGTGATTCCAACACATTCTTCATAAACGTATTTGCTACACGACACACAAAGACGCATGTCTGCAACCCTGATAAAGGTAACAAAACCAAGATTCATAAGACTTGGAGCAACTCAGTATTGGTTCTTCAGAACTATTAGAAGCAAGCTGTTGAAATTCTGGTCATTTTAAACGTGATGACACTTGCTTTGTTTTCGTTTTAATCTTCTTATTCTTTGTACTGAAATTAATAACTTAATTTTTACATTGTATTACCTTCGTTTTAATTAATAAATATTATGATGATGAGTGTTCAGTACAAATATTTCAAATATCCAATTGTTTCATTTTAAACAATTATAACAGCATTTTGTCCAATAAGGTTCATCTTGCCTGCATACTACGTGGGCTATATTACGCACTATTGACCTCTTAACTTTCTCTGGCGCCTGCTAGTTACACAATGCAATGCATTGCGTTAAACGCATTTTACGTTCACGTATGCTCACATAGCTGCGTTATCCATGCATTATGCTGATTATGTTTTCAACAACAGACCCTGAAACCAAACATTACTTACCTTGCTAAAATAACAGTAAAATATTTTCTTGCTCAATATGCCATTTCAACTGAAGTTGCTCATGCCACTCGCATACAACTGAGTCTCGCAAAAATGATTTCACTTGTCATGAGGATATAGTTTATGGTAACATCTAGTAGCACCAACGGAAAGCTACAGAGATATGGGGAGTGGGCCATATTGGGGACCTGGCCATAATCGGTGCACTTACCTTAACATGCTTACGTAATAAGAGCTGCAGACAGCTGTATACACGCTTCAGACACAATTAGAAAGTTGGCTCTTTGAATGTTAATAGTGCACAAAGAACTCAACTTTGATATATTCAATTCTTCCGGGAGAAAAAGCGCTCTAAAAACCGGAATTATTTGATTACAACAATCACATTTGAATACAATTTTAAATAGTCCGATTACGTTTTAGGGTTTTCAGGCAAAGAACTGAAATTATGATGCGGATTTTAAAGAAAGGAAAAGTGTTTGTTTGAATGTTCTATGATAACTCTGTCCGCAAACACTACATTTTCGGTAAACTTCTGCTAAGAAAAATTTTGGCATGCGCCGCAATGCAAATATGGCTGCCATTAATTAATTATTTTGTGTAAGAATAAAATAATTTTCGCTTAGAACTTTTGTTATATAATATAAGAGATATAAAAATAAAAAAAAGTTTGTTTTTTTTTAAACGGGTGGAGCAGGCAAATTGGGATATTTCAAATAGACTGAGATAGAGGTTTCGTGTACCAAGTGTCTGAAACTTATTATATATACAATATTTGGGTGCCAACACAATATTTGGGGGCACTGCCCCCGTGGTTATACCCCTGTGAATAACCTCCTGAAATTAACATATTTGATTCTGAATCATTAATATTCCCTTTATTTAACTTCTTTAAATTTCGAGGTTTCTCCCCCACCCCATAGCCCCGCCGCGCTCCACCTTGTCCAGCTCACCATAAATTTTTGCTAGTTTGCATATCTCAACATGCTCTATCAGATGCATTGCGTTTGATTCGGATTTCAGCTCCAGCTTATTGTGACCTTCGTTTTAAGTAACTTTTGCGGTCAAATCGCCAGTCTATATGCCTATAATCTGAATCTTCTAATGCAATATTTACAAATTTTCCCTATCTATACAGTTTTCTTAGTGCTTGTACACAGTACCTTCTGAAACGGTGTTTCATTCTCTCTATCAAAAACTAGAACATTTGCGTATCTTCTGTACTTGATGATTTCCCTACAACTTTTTCTTCCTACTTTTATTATTAGTATTACAATACATTAGCTGAGCGAGAAATAATATGTCTGTAACGCTTCTATATTTTATAGCTTGTTATGTCAAGCAGATATTTGAGAAGTTTGTTTCTAAAACCTACTATATCCACTTTAAAAAAAAATGATAGTCAATATATTACTCAAGTTCTTGATTCGTATTGGATGCTTATTTGAACTAGAAAGTACTATATTGTACTAAAATCAATGGTTTAAAATAAGCCTTTATTTCAATACGTACGTTTTATTCCAATATATCTATAAGAGAGCTTGTTCCAAAATATACTGTACTATATTTTGTGACAGAAACATACTACATCCAGTTGAACCACCCATATTGGAATTCATCTTGTGTCAAATATTACTATATCCGAAGTTTCCTGACATATTTTGTTTAGTTTGTTATTAATAAATATTTTCTTCGCAAAATGATAAAGTTGCAGTACAGAAAGAAATATAGCTTAGAAAGTCAGTTACTGATAACATTATGCATATAGTTGTTAAAAATAGTGAAGTCTGAACAATGTCTGTGTTAGTATTTTCAGTTATTACTATTATGTTTTACTTAAGACAGCTGGGTCTATTGATAGCCCTATATGGAAGTTAGCAGAAGTTAGGTGCAATATTTCCATAATGATATCAGGTAGATACAATGAACTAAGTGATGATAATAATTCGAAATTTTGCAGGGACATATTGAATTAGTACAAAAAACCTTTCCGGGTAAAGGGAAGAGTAAGGAAAAAGTTATACTCACAAAAGAAGTTATATCCATTTTGCGAGTGACTTTCTTTGTGTCACTATGGAGGAAAGGAGGATACTATTTTTTTTAGTCTCTTAATTTTTTTAAGGGAAACACTTCCGCAATAGTGACACAATGAAAGTCACTCGCAAAATGGATATCACTTCTTTTGTGAGTATAACTTTTTCCTCACTCGTCCCTTTACCACGAAGTTTATTTTTTGTTGATATCACTTATTTTGTAAGGTTGCCTGTTGAAAAGTTCATAAAAAATAAGGGTACATTTGGTGGAAATTGATCATAACGTAAACGTAGTTTTCATACAAAAAAGGTCGGTTTTGGACCAAGGTAGACTCCGTATATCGAAACCGGTAACTCTTATTTAAAAAAAAACAACATTTATTTACCTCTGCGGGAGCTACAATTGACCCCCAAACACCCTAGTACCATCCATTTGGGGCTAAAGCGAAAAGACAGACAGAATGACAGACAAACGTTTCCATTATTTTTTAAAATTCTGTGATTGAGTTTAGTATCAACTTTTGAAAGTCTTCATTGATTTTGACGTATGATACACCGTTTCAAATGCATTGAAGCGTAGATTACGATGCCGCAATTTTCGGCCACCTATATGGGCTGAAGTCACTTCTATAATCAGAAATGTGAAAGTTTGATTTTTTAAAACCGTCCTAGGGGTCCCTGGTAGGTCCTACGGACCCAATTGTTTTCTTCGTCTTAGTTAGCAAGCTTTCAAATGCAAGTTCAAGCATCACAATCGGGCTTGTAGCTCGCTATATATATATATATATATATATATATATATATGTGTGTGTGTGTGTGTGTGAGAGAGAGAGAGAGAGAGAGAGAGTTTCGCTAACAGACTCGTATCTGAGCGTCACTTGAAGAACTACCGTTCTCCATGACATATCGATGAAGATCCTTTCTTATTTCTTATATTGTAAGCAAAAGTATCTTCCCTTTTCCGAAAGCTCCGTTATCACTAATGATTTATAACTCGCTGTTTCAAAGAAAGTCTTGCGTTGTGACGAAATCATTTTCCCGGTCCAGCAGTTCATAACCCAAAGTTAAAAGCCAAGGTGCCCCTGATAATCTGCCGATTTATCCTCTGTCACAGACGTAACGATTCCTGAATCACCTTTCAAGAGAAGTAAGCAGATAGATAGTAAAGTTTAAATAATCACTTTATTGAAATATTAATTCAAACTTCCTTTTATATCCTGTTTTGACATTGCTGACCCTTAAGGGACTAGCACCTGTCAAAGGGGTATGCCCTTTATTTCGGGTGAGAGGGAAAAGGTGAATGGAGTTGTTGTAGGAAGGGTAGAAGATATGTATCAACATTTTTTATATATTTTATACTTATAATCAAAATATTATTGTATTATAAGCTTTGCAAATAATCATTAGGTAATAAAATTTAATCAACGATGAACATATGAAAATGGCTAATGTGCACTACTACGTCACACATATTAAAAACTGACAGATGCATGATAATCCTATTGCCCAAGGACTATCCTGGACTCGATGTTAGACAGATGAGGCCCTCGTAGTACACTGATGAGAACTGTGCTGACATGTACTCATTCTGATTAGATTTATTTTTATCTTCATATTAATTTTGTTAATATTGATATGTAAATAAATTATGTGTATTTCTAGTTGTAAGTACACGAAGCAAGAAAGCAAGTCATTTATTCGTAAATTAAGAATATTCATTTTCTATCTTAAAGTTAATGAAACGAGAGTCCAATCAAGTGTGTGTTTGTAATCAGAGGCTCTTGCTTGTTACGAAAAGAAAGAGAAAATAAGTGATTCCAAGATTGTGAAACGACAGAGTCAGCGATATCAGGTTTCATGAAGATATGAGTATCCAAACCTTTGGAACTACAAGGACACCTTATTCAACAATTCTGAAATTCCGCTTACTTGCAT
The DNA here is from genome assembly GCA_022664845.1 of Lepisma saccharinum. NCBI lineage: Eukaryota > Metazoa > Arthropoda > Insecta > Zygentoma > Lepismatidae > Lepisma > Lepisma saccharinum. The sequence goes on from JAGDQP010010204.1 coordinate 26,427, forward strand.
TCTTGCAAACCAAAAATTAAGAAAGGATTCTAAGTTCAGTCAACGCCCACTAAATCCGAATTGGCTAAAATTAGGATGGACTTCTTTGTGATCTGTAATAATAAGAGTATTTCTTATTTTCAATTGACTTTATACCATAGGCAACATGTAGTGAGAATTACCTATATAAACATGTCACTCGATACCATCTGGATGAGTGAGTGGAGCGAGAGAGTTACAGTGTCTATGCCTTAAGGTAGTCAGCAACGGTACTCGAACTCCAACTACCAACCGAGAGACAGAAGAAGACAAGTCATGCACTGGTTAAACCTACAAGATGATGGGATTCAATCTTCAATACATAACTTGCACATTCTCATCTCTCAAAATGAAGTCTGCCATTCTCAACATCATAAAAGTACAGGTTAGTTCGACTTCGTTACTTGTTTGGAAATTGACTATTTACTTTATTGTAGAAATACTGTTATTACATACTCAGTTATCTAGTAGGTTAAGTTAATGAAGTCTTGCTTCGGTGCATTTAATTAATTTTAAAGTTCAATCACAGATGAATTACTTTGTTTCCTTTTTGAAAAAATATTATACATTACCTACTTAACAATACATCAGTCGAATGCTGAGATTGTACATAGAATTTGGTTTAATGCGAATTCCCTTTAACATTACTTCAATTCAATATAAGTATTACTTCAGACTACAGCAATTAGTATCTATTACTCTTATGAGACGTCTTATGTCGTAATCAGGTAATCCTATTATACTTTTATGTGCTAATTATACTCAAAACCGACCGATTACATGACAATGCTAAATATGGGGATGATTTATATGGTGAGTGGTGAGAGATGAGCGCCCAGTTTTAATTTGAAACTTCAGTTTTCAATAGGTTGATATGGTAATAAATAAATGATAAAATGAATTTTATGGGCGGTAACAAGGTTGATATGGATATGAACGTGGGGACCAGAATTGGTAGCGAGGAGACTGGTTCGGATAACAGTACGGACAGCAAATTGAAAGTGTTGTACAACATCTGGGCGTTGAAACACACTTAGTTTTTGGAATGCAACTGTGATGAAAGGGAGGAATTGGGAAACTGTGATGGGATGGGACATAAATGTAATAGGTGTAGTAGTAGGTTTTGTTTTCAGGAAGACGCATAGGTAGAAAATGTCCAGGGTTGGCGAGATTAGATTCAGGGTGCCCTATACATTTGTAACTGAAAGCAGGATGCTTTTCTCCACAGGTGTTACATTTCCAACGTTGTCGAATTCTACAGCAATCCTTGGTATTATGGGACACAGGTTGGGTTGTGGAGACAGGCAGGATGGGTGTGAATTGTAGATCTGCAACGTTCACAACGGACAGGTAATGGAGGCTGAGAGTCAGTTATCGTCGGATCCACACAACACATGACAGCAGATAACATGGGTGGTTGTCGTGGGGAGGTGTATGTTTGAGTGGTTTGTTCTCTCGGCGAATCCGTATTGCTGATTGGCAAAAAATCAGAAAGCTGTGCTTTTTGCTAGTTGTTGTTGCAAGTTGGTGGTCAGAAGATTGTAATGATGCCGTTTCTTGTTGGTATGAGTCTTGAGATAAAATGACGAGGATCATATTTTAGAAGTTGAGTAAGCAGGATCTTAGGAGTCTGAAATTTTGAATAATATCCAGTTAGCAGAAATGAGTAGAACGTGGCAGTTGTTTGATGAGTGTTCGCTGAATCAGTTTGATCATTGATGTCAATGAATTCATTATGAAATCTATGTCTGAGTCGCTGGTCGTATGAGTCTTCTTTGGCGGTGGTGAAGCTGATGTGGTTCGTCCTGGTTGCTGGCTGAGAATGATGTATTTTGGTTTCCGTTTAGTTTCTGTTTTAGTATGCCACCTGATGAATAATCAGGAGGATCTACAAATGCAGGCAGACCTTGAACTGTCGGTGGAAGATTGTGACGTCCTATGCGCTGTGTCTGAAATGTCTGTTAACGGTGAGAAGCAGTGCAGGTCAAAGGCTGTGATGAATATTAGAACAAACAGAGTGATGATTAGGGACAGTCTATTTAAAGTCAATATACTGGTACTTTAAGGGGGATCCCCTCCTTTGGATAGGTGCTCAGAATGAGCGAATTTTTCTACGGTCTGCAATAAAAACAGGGAATATATACTAGATAATCCTTTGCCCTCTAGATAACTCACTATAGCTAAAGTATCACACTGGATTTTGTAACGGGAAGCTGGTAATTCTGGATGTAGCCAATAAGGTAGACTTCTAATTACCACGTGAGTATGCGTATCCTAAAAGTTAGTTAGTTAGTTAAAGATGTCAATCTTGTTGAGAGGTTCAAAGGATTACGCTCCTTCTTTCCGGATGGTTGTGCTTATTTTTGTATTTTGTTTATTGCTTGATAATCTAAGTGGCGTTGCTAACTGAGAGAGAATTGCATTTTACGTTAGGCTTGCATATTATGTTGGATAGATATGTGGGAAGAGACGATGCGCATGCCCCTTTAGTGATGTTGGTCTGGATAATCAGGTAGAACTGATCTGACGTGGAGCGCAAAAAGGTGATCAAGGGGACGAAATGGAAACGTGAGTCTGCTGAAATATTCAGGTCGGTGAGAATGATATCTTGCATCATCGAATGGTCTGTTGCGAGACGTGCTGTTATGTAGTTACTTCTAAATGTAGCTATATGTTCGTCAATTGGGGAAAATATATCTTTTGGTACAGCTCTCATGTTGAATTTGGTAATTGAATTCTATATGCTGTGCCTAAGGCGTGTCTTTCTAAACCTTTGAGCCTTTTGTAGTATTTTAGAGAAGATGACAACGAAGCTGTGTAACCATATGTTAATAACGGTCGCAGGAATGTCTTATGTGTGTATAAAGGTGCGGTTTCGCTTGTGCATTGATACGCTCAAGGGAAATCAGTGGAGTCGGTTTGGTTTGTTAAGCGGTCGCATGACGCCCCATGTAACTGTTGCAATGACTCCTAGGAGACCAGTGAAGCTGCAATTTCGCGTGCGTTGCAGAGTATTGTGAAGTTTACATTCGTGTTTTCTTTGAATTTGAAACTATTATCTGCCAAATATGAACTTCAGCAGAGATGAGGATTCAAAGCTACGTCAAGAATTGGGCGGTAATGCTAAGAAATTGTAGGTAAAACCCGAAAGTAACAGAATGCACGCACAGACATAGTAAGCTTGGTGCTCGATAGATGGAAGCGTCACTATTGTTTTATACTGAATGAAAGTTGAGTTTAATTTAAAATGCTGCTTATATTATTATAATACTTGCTTGTAATCATGTCTAAAATTCTGGTACTTTAAGAAATATTGTTTACAGAAAGATCTTAAAATTGTAATTCAAGATAAGTAAATCTTGCAAATACATAGAGATAGTACGGCGTCGTTCACGCACCAAATGCACAAAGGTAAAATGCTTGCCACTACATTCTTCCGTCGCAAGCATTCACTGAATGCGACCGTTCAAAACGACAATCGCAAAAATGAAACTACACTTTAAGAGTTTCGGGTCGCAACTCCCAACTTGTTCCACATAAGCGTCGTAGCAAATTTAGTCTGGATTGCACTTTTTTAAATTAATTTCTTCGAGGTGAGCATTCCAAGATAAGTGCTCGTCGAAGATCACGCCAAAGTATTTTGCCTTTCTTTCAACAGGAATATGATCTCCTCCGAATTTAAATGCAGTAGAGGGGAGTTTCTATGCAATTTAGATGTTCTGGTTGGGGGTAGTATCACAAGAGCTTGGGTTTTGTTAGCATTTATTTTTAGATTCATCTGTTCTAAAATAGATCAAATTGTTCTATTTTCTGGTTTAGGGTAACATTAATTGATTGAATAGTGCGAGCTGGCTCCAAAAATGTCAGTGTCATCTGCGAATAGAAAATTATAGACATTCGTTGTTGGCTGCGGCATACCGGTTACATATAATATATAAAGGAGAGGAGATAAAGCTGAGCCTTGAGGTACTCCTTCTTTTGGTCGTATTCGACGTGATTTTGCTTGATTTATGTTTGTGTATATACTTCTGTTATTAAGGAAAGATGAGACAATGTGATGAAAAATGGCGGGAATCTGTATTTCTTGAGCTTGTATAGTACTCCAGCATGTCATACGGAATCAAAAGCTTTCTCAATGTGAAATAGGAGGAGGAAAGTCGACTATATGAGGTTAAATTGGTGTGTAATTATATTTGTTATCCTTAACAATTGATAATGAGTGCTGTACAATGGCCTGAACAATGCTTGTGATACTGGTATAAATGCATTGAGTTTTAGTACACTAATAATTTGTTTCACAATTATATGTTCTAAGTCTCTCCTAGTAGAGATGTAGGTAGGATTGGCTTATAGGATCCTGGATTTGTAGGGTTTTTATTTGACTTGAGGAAGAGTATCGTGTGGAATATCTTGAATTATGGTGGATACCCTCCTGCTCTGAGCAGAACATTTTATAACATATCAAGTAATTGTGGGAGAACATCCTAAAACCTGGTATCACGCTTTAGATACATAATAAACCTTAGTGATGTAGTTAAAAATGACAACATCTTAAATGAAAAGTAATGCTTAAACTTCTTTTCGTCAAACATAATAAAATAAACCATTATTTATACTTTTCCAAATACGAGAACAAAAAACAACAAACATATGCTTTCTTGTTTCTATATACAGTTCAAGGTCAACTTCAGTAATGTCATCTATTAACTAATTTTCGTAACACGAGTCACTTAAGCATTTCGAGCAAGACGGAGCCATTACACGTAACACATTAATGTATGTTTTCAAGGAAAATATCAGATATTGATTTCCATTCAGTGTTAACGATTATGAGAAATTTGTTCATATACATTTGCTCTCAATAAATTTTCTTCCAAGAAATACTGTATCAATTTTCATTTATGTCAAAAGTTCTAAATCCATTCTAAAGATCAAAATGTACTATATTTACCTGAAGATATTATGTTATTTATGATTTAAATATGCCATACGCTATGTTCCTAATATTTGACTGCACTGTCACAAAAATACAGTTTAATCTACTTAGAGGAATTAATAAAAGGATGCTACAAAAATATTTAAAATTTTCTACGATTTTATCTTCATACTGAAATTTTCTCAAAAAAGTTTATTTGTACCCTTTGGAATCAATCTTATCGATTGCTTCTTCCTTTCTCACTGATTCAAATACACGTTTATTGTAATAAGTCTTTAACTTGTCTACACCTATCTGATTCTACGCTTACATTAAAGTTTCCCATTTGATTTTATTGAATGCTGTTGCTAAATCTACATTTTCATGAAAATATTGTTAAAGTGCTAAGACTTGATGGAAAACATTTTGATAAGGTTTCCATTGCGATTATATTGTTGACTCTATTGTAGTTCTTTTTTCAAGGTTATTGTATGAACAGATTTCTTAAGACGTCAGGAAAAAATATTATTCAATACTTATTTTAATAGTTTTTAATAATATTTTGGCAAAATATGTATTGCTCTGGAGCTTAGAGGCCCACTCACCCGCTAAAAGAAAAACTGGTTGTAGGTAGACAAACTATCGCCTACTATTTCCTTTAACAGTGCTTGTCTCGGATGTAAATTACAAACAGCAAAATGGACAAATAATGCCAACTAACAATTGATTGTCAAAAAATAACTAAATGAAGTTTGAAAACCGTAACCCAGCAATCTAATTAATAAATTAAAGAAGGCTACATTTAAGTAAGTATGGGATTTTACTGTATGTATTTTATATATCTTTGTGTTTCCGACTTTTTGTTTGTTGGGATTTCTTTACTTTATATTTTAGTAAAAAAATAATCTACCAAATTTAGAATTCCGAATGCTAAAATAGGAATATGCATCACAGACCTAGCAACTCTCACGCACAAAATGCGTGAGTCACAGCATTGAATCGTCAACCCACGCTCTCACGCGAAGAACCTGCAAACTAAAACATTTTGAGAAAAAAGTGCAAAATTTAAAGCTCTCTCTGCAAAGTGAAGTAAAAACGAAACATTTTTACTTTCTATAGTGGCACTATTCCAAGCACTGCTATCGCAGCTTCGATCACAGCACATGCTTGGTATAAACAGGAAACTCTATGGGCAAGAATGTGTTTTAAAAGGACTATTACTATTGGCCGGTGTAGAACCATTCAGTAAGCATTTATAGATTGCCAAAATAGCTATCAAGTTGTACAACGATAAGCACAAATGAAAAATAGTAGCCAGTAAAAGTAACTGAATTTTTAGTTCATCTAATTAATTATTGAACTAATATATATCTTTCGTTCCTTACCTATCAACATAGTGGTAGATGTATGGTATATTTGTATGTAGAAAAATTGTTGAACTGATCAAATCTTAAAACTATTTCAATGATATTAAAAAAGGGTTTCATTTTTCAAGTAGAACCTACTCTGAAAACTGAAATTATTCGTTACCGTACGCTATGTTTGTATCTTTTATAGTACTTTTGTGATAATGTCTGTGTTGTATACTCTTTGGCATGTTTTTAGTTTCCTCATACAATCTCCCGCATTTCTCCCTTTCAGGTTGACAAATCTCACGCATTGGCTCTTCTCTAGCTTGACAGACCTGGTGGCATAATTTAAAGAAGCTGCAAACGAAACAGGCTACAGGCAAGGATATATCAGGAAATCTGCCAAAGGGAGTGTAAGTAGAATTTTGCAGTGTTCAAATTGTAATTAAACCATGGAAAGTTTAATGTTCGGGTATCTGCTTGAGAATAGGAGAGGATGACACCACACATTGGCGATTTAGTAGAGTTAGTAAATGCACTGAAATAAATACCACGAATTTACTTGTATATAGCAGGAAAAGATTGTTTCGTTTGTGACTATAGATCATTTTGTGAAAGAGACAGATCAAATTATAGACAACGTGATATTTAACCCTAGAACAACACTGTGTAGTCGCCACTTTAAGATATTACCTGCGCATGCGCCAAACGGCGTTTGTATGCTGTTATTTCGTCTACCTTCAGTGTTTAAATAGCAGATGAACTAAGAATAGCAATGTAGCGTTTTTTTCTTAATGAAATGTGAACTTTTGTGCTGTCGGCGCGGTGTGATATGCGGAACTATATTTACTGCATTATATAAACGATGAAAAGCAACTTATTGTGGCATTAATATACAAAATAATAATTTCAAGATTAAGCAAGTTTAAGTTTTGAATTTCAAGCAGTATTCAATAACAATTTATAGTGTCTAATTACATCCATATACTATTGTTATTATAGGAACGTTGCACATTTGAGTAGTGACAGAGAATCATATATTGTACTATATTAAATTTGAAAATTGCAAGAATTAACTATAATAAAAATGATTAATGCAGTTCTATGCATCAGTGAGAAGATAAATCAATAAAAAATGACTTAATAAAAAATCAAATATGTTCATAAATTAACTTTAAATTGGGTCACTTGCAATCACACAGCTTAATTTATGAAATAAAAGTGGAACGGTGCGGTTCAAGGGTTAAATTAAGAAACTACATGGTTCCTTAATAGAACAGAGTTCTGTGAAACAAACATCTTGTAGTATAAGACGAATAAAATGTATCCTGCTCCCAGAGAAGATTTAATTCGGTAAAGAAAACAACTAGTTTACATTTTTACTGTATGGTTTGGCAGTGGGAAATAGTTTAATTGGTTAGTTTAATCATATGAAAACATATTTAAAGCCAATATTAATTATATCTCTAATTGTATTTATTATTCTTATTTGTCGCTCTGTAGTGTCTGTAGAACAATACAAATTTATAAGCTGCGTCATAACATTCCTAAGTATGGCGCTTAGGCCGATGAAAGAGTATTAAGACTTGTATTATTATGAATACTGGACAACACACAACCCAAATACTAAATAGAAGTGTAATTAAGAGTTGTTTAAAAGCTGAAAGTACCAAACACATTCATATGAGAAAATAGTTTTCTAAAACAGTGTCCGGAATTACTTTATCTCAGATCAGTGGTTCAACTCCATCGGACTGGTCACTAAGGACTCGTCACTCGTCATCTGTTCTATCCAACCTACTCTCCCCCAATCCCATGTAACAACCGAGAGGGACAAATTGAACCTAGTACATTGCTCGCCATTAAAAATGCAACACCGAGGAGAGAATATAGCAGTCCAAAGTTGGGCAGTTAGATACCGTAAAGTAACAAATAATTAAACTTACTGCTTTTTGCGATGCGTCACAACGTGGAGACAGCGGAACAGAACAGCCGAGGGGCTGTAGTCTGTACGCCCACCATAGGCGTTCATAACGGTTGCAACACGGTGTGGCATATGCTTTTGGAAGTATGGGAAACTGTACGTCTTCGACACGATGACATAGCTTATCAATTGTAGCGGGGGGAGATCGTGGGCGTGAGAGGCGTTGTGCAACCATGGACCAGATGTGTTCAATCTTCGAAAGATCAGGTGAACTCGCAGGCCAAAGAAGCAGGGGAACATTGTGTCCAGTCAGAAAGGTTAGGACATCCCATGCCACATGCGGCGGCGCGTTATTCTGCTGGTATGTGGTTCTTAGCAGGGCCTGCACTAAAGGGAACACAACTGAGTCCAACAAATAGTGAATGTATGGTTGACTGGCCACATATCATTCAATGCGTAAGAGACACGAACGGGCACGGAATCCAATGGCACCCCACACCATAACACCCGGTGCTGGACCGATGTGGCGATACAAAACACAGACGTCGCCGAGCCTAGTGCCATGGTACCGCCAGATTCGGTCATCATGATGCTGCAGATAGAAGCGGGATTTGGCTGAAAAAACGCATGCCCTCTAATTCGGCTCTCCATGCACGACATTCGTGACAACATTTTAGTCACGCATACCTATGCTGTGCAGTCAGAGGAATGGGCGCCGTACAAGTATACCTCGCTCTGCAGACGATGTAGAAATGTTTGTTGGGACATTGGTCGCTGTGCAATATCCGCCAGTGTTCGGGATGTGGCTATTTGATCCATACGCATAATTCGTCGTTCGTGGAATCAACCATATACGCTTATTGTGAAATAAATTCACCAATGTCGCGGAAGGATACACAACACTGGCGATATGCCACAAGTTTTCTGCGATCAAAGGTTGAAACTTGTTTGCAGGGCTACCGCATTCGACGACGAGACATCTTTCAACCATATCCACCCACACTCAAATCACACAAACAGTCGGGTACTACTGCTCTGGCTTTCTTAGCGGTCAGTGTTGTCAGGTTGCTGTAACAATATTTCCCTAAAATGTTGAACAAATTACCGATTTTTCTAAAAACTTCCAGCCTGCTAAATGTTAAAATAAATGAAACTTATAACACATAATGATTTAAAAAAATAACAAAATTTCCGATTTTTTCCCCGTATTTTTTCCTTTTACCATTCATTTTGCCCAGATTTTCATGTCTTGCGGAACGTTTTCCTCTACCTTACAATGCTTTGTCAGATTACACGTTTTTATTGTCAACGATAAAAGGACTAAATATCAAACACACGCCTTCTCCTTCCTCTTTTTAGCAAGATCCATCTTCGTGAATGCTGTCACTTCCTATGCCCCTTAACAGTATCGAAAATATCATTGGAATTACAACGGTTAAGTTCTTATTAAATCTGAATAGTACTTTTTTTAACTACTTCTTCACGTTACGCACTACTAGTTCATAAATTTCATAGAAAATTATGCAATTGCCAATTCTATAGAACGTGTGTTAGGTCACGACATGGTATTAAACACCGGAGATTTGAAATTACATTATTAATAGGAATAAGCTGTTACTATGATATAAGTGTTTTCTTTTTCTATTTCAAGTGATCATCGACAGGAGGACATCGTTTCTTCACGACATCTATCGCAACGTTTACATCAGCATCTCCGCATGGATATGGTCAATTCCTTCTGGCTTCCTTCAGATTCTTTCTCCCAATCCCCTCAGGAATTATATAAGTCATGCTCCACGCCAATTATCATTTCCATGGCGATATTTGTGTTGATTTCTACTTTGTTTTGTTTTGTTTAAAGTTCATTTTCAACTGTGGAAGAAGTCCAAGTAGTTCAAAGTAATTCATTCTTCTTACATAGCAAATGAAAATTAGAACTTTCGGGAAAAGGAATTTTCTTGTAGTTTACTTTGTAAAGTTCCTTTGCTCTTTTGATTCCTTAAAAATACTATTGCTACGTCATTAGTGGCTTAACTTCATTTTCTCTTTAAATAATGACACTTCATTTCATACACTTCATAAGTGTATATTGCATACATGATCACACATGCAGTATCTTTTCAAGTATAGTGAACATTAATGTTTTGTTAAACTGAAACTCTATCATCAATTTCCTTTTGTTACAAATCAAATCTACTATATTTATCAATTCATCGACAACATCTACAGGGGGAAAGGATTTAACTTACTTTATAATAACTCCAAAATTAAAAATAATTTACCCTAATTCACTGGAAAACTCCATTAGTTAGGGCATACAAAAGAAATTGCCTTGGAAAGGGATGGGGTGTGAAGTACGACTTAATAATTCCAATGAAAAAGGATAACTGAAATTTTGTTTCCACAATATTTTCCATTTTCCTGAGTTCCACAAATTTCTTCAAACGCGTATATTGCACTAGTATATTCTTCCATCTATCTGAAGACCACAAATACGCTTTGAAAATTGGTTAACACTTATGAGTTACTATTTGGGAGAAATCAAGGAATAATGTAAAATTGCGTGGAAGTTAAACCAGTATCCTGAAGAAAGGAGTTTCAGAGCGTTACGGTTTGTAAAACAAAATGACCTTTGTCTACTATAAAACAAAACAACAGTAACTTCTTGATATGAAAGCTAATACAACGTGCGGAAATTTATGTTCGGTCAATATAATCAAAACAATAAAATTATCTTTAACTAACATGATTCATAGTCAACAAATTCTTCGTATGTCCTTCTAGTGCTTTTAGAGTGGAAGGAAATCTTGGAGTACTCTCTATTAAACTCAACGACTTCCTTCCAATTTACCTGCACTAGACCTGCGAGGAACTTGGTGATCATGAATCATAATGCATAATTATTCTTTATCATTTACAGCCCACCAGGACTGATATATGGTCAGTTTTGGTGACATTGCCTGACCTGGACATAGGTAACACTGTGCAAAACTTGACCTGACTGACTCCATGACTCAATCTTGACCCTTCTAACCATATGAATTGTGATCTGAGTATTCAGTATTGGCCCAATTGACCCTGTGAACACATCTTTCAACGTGACATGGTATTTATTTGATCTGTATTGTTCCTGTGGTTTTCATAAATCAATACTGCTATTTGTGAGATATTTTCAGAAGTGATACAACTATTTTGAAATTCATTCTATATAGTTATCTTTTGTTTTGTTTTATTATGGGCAAGGTTATAGTGGCGCTCTGAAACCCCTAACACCCTTGAGATGATCATTTGGCCAACAATAATTATTCCTGGCCAACACGAATTTGTTTACCAATTATATTAGAACGATATTAGGGTAACTTTGTGTCACTGATTTCGAATATGCCATTTTTTGTCAGATTGTGATCGATGTTTGAGATACTAGATACCTCTGTCGGAAATCAAGAAATAAATGCTCAAAATTGAATGACCGGAAGTAGCCTTTTTCCAAATAACATGGCAAATATAATAGATAACTAAACAAGCGAAATAGCTAAGAGCGGTGAAGTACTCAGTGTAACAACATATAGCCAATGTAACCAAATACAATTAGGAAGAATTATCGGTAGTCTGTCATCTTGTGTCTTACATTACCTTACCGTCTTGCGTCACATGTTTCTAAGTAGAACTTTCACCTCGTTCATAAGTGAAATCAGCAAAACTATACGAAACTGAAAGAATATGTACCATCGTATTCCTATAAGTGCTCATAATTATGAAGTTAGCGAGCAAATTTTTACTTCATCATTATCTCCTTTGTTGTTACCTAATAATCGCTTTAAAACGTGGACAAAACTGTACGAAGTACATATTTAACAACTTTCATAAATACTGTAAAAAAAATGATGACTGGAAATTTCCGAACCCTTCAAGATAGCAGCTCATAGTTTTTCAGTATTGACTCAAACTAAACATTTGCAAATGCATTTGGAACAATCGCCATCCTTGTCCAAAGTTTGAACGAATAGCTTCATGAGCCTAAGTTTGATATCACGTGGTGGAAGAATGACTTTCTCTCAAAACCAGCGGCTCATTAATGATATTCAATAGTGTAAAGGACATGCCATTTTATAAATGACCTTGCTCTGCCCTACAGATTTAAAGCTCTCTCTCTCTAGACCATAGACGCATCCGAGTTTGGTACTCTCCCTTGTCCATATCTCACTGTCATAGCATACATAGATTTTAAACCTTATGCGAAACAAGGAGTTATGATGTCTCCAAGCGATGTGCCAAAATAAGTAACTTAGGATTGTTTTCCAAAGTCGATGATGCATTTATTTTGTTTCGTTGACTCATTGTTCCACAAGTTGCTAAGGAAAGAACCCATATTCTGCAGATAGAAACAATAGAACAGGATTACTCCATTTGATTGTATATATAATGGGTAAATTTTGAGAACAATGTATAAGCAAAGTTAAATACTATAAGGACGTGCTATATTCTTTGGTGATTGTCAGAAGCTACAGATCTTATTAAGGTATAATCATATTTTGATGGGTGTTCATCTCAAAAAGTAACTAGACCCAATTTGGCCAAACTGATGGCAGATTTTGAATCGATGATTTCAAAATTACCTGAAGTTCGTTCAAACATTCTTGGCAACTACAAAAAATGTTCTCTTTTATTTTTTGTTGGCCTGGTTTAGATATAAGTATAATCATTATTGTACATTAGTAGCTCTTTGTATTATTATAATAAGAATATGCTTCCAGAATATACACTGCTCGTCCCAAATTGAAGAACAAATAGATAGCAGGCAACAAGATGAAAATGAACAAGTCAAGCAGCTCTATAGACAGTTTCGTAGAGAAATACAACGTTTCACTGACTTAGCCCACAAAGTAATGTGAAGAACGTATCTGAATACGCATCAAACCTCGCTTACCATAAATACTGGAATAAAGAGGGGTGCTCTATGAGCATGATAACTTATTTTACATGAGCACTCAGAGCTCTTCCTATTCATTTTAGTAAATAATACGAGAAGTTTTCGGTAAAAATGCATAAGGACTTTCTACAAATTATTCGGATTGGAGGAATGTCGGCTATTGACGAGTACCTTAAACAAAACACATAGTATTTCTATGATGTTATAACAATAAAGTATCCTTACAACAATCCCAAAGCACAGAGAACTCACAAATATACCATACAACATAAAGAACTCACCTAACCTGCATTTACTTTTGATAGGTGACAATTAGGTGGTTATACTTCGAGCATGCTTGATAACTTTAATGTTCGTTTCCCAGAGACGCAATCAGAGAAAACTTCCATTGATGGTAAATACTGTTCGTGATCACTGTATAATAATAAAGACTGTGCGCTTAAAACGTTCCATATTATCGCAGTCCAATTGAAGAATAAAAAGAGTCTGTGAAACTGTTAAAGTCCAATATCGCCTTATACTGCCAAACTCTTGTCGTGAACTGATATCGAGCTAATGACTTAGTAGATATCTCAGAGCAGATTGTACTTCGTGTAATGCCAGTTGAAGAGTGTTTAAATAAACTGGAAGTCTGTATTTTTATTAAGTTCCTTTTGGTTGGTTTATTAAGTTCATCCATTCTCAACAACACCAGGTGTATCTATATTCAGGAATCTGAAGAATGGAATGGGTGAAGGTTATTATTTCCTGTTTGTTTCAATTTTCACTAAATTATTCTTGAATTTGAACACATTTAACCATCTGGCAAATATTACTATATAATAATTTGTTTCTGAAGATTAGACTCAGATCACATGTATAACATACAAAACTATGAATCCACATGTTGTTTATTACTTAAACGAGTGTCCTCTCAATACCAACTCTTTGATATTCTCATACTCAAATGACCAAACAAATTTACACCTTCTTCTAACATATCTTTCCTTGACATATTGATGTTTAGTTAAGATGTTATTCTTTTTCTCTGGTTTTGGAATTCATAAAAACCTTCTGTTTGGAACACTTCATATACTATTTAATTAGGCTTTCCTCCTTTCTAGTCCTGATAACATATTTCTATACATTTACTCTTTTTGCCCATTTTTAAACTCTTCCATTTTAAATTTGGAAATACATTTTGATATTCTTTACACCATTGTCTAATAACTCTATCACAGTAGTATATCCTAAGAATCCACAAAGAATTCGTCGCCATGCACTAATGGATATGATCTCTATTGTCAGCAATATGCCCCAGAACGACATTGCGTGCTGTTAAGAGCGTCAAATATTTGTTTATGTATTGTAGGCTGAGATTTGTAATTTTGAAGATTTTGCAACCTTCATGGTGGGAAGACAAGAACAGCCAGCAATCGACTCAGAAAATTCTACATGTGGTCGATAGGATTAAGGCCAATGACTCTTCCGTGCATACCAATGCTCGGTTGTGGTACTACAATCACCAGTCGACTAGACGTGCTCTGTGGAAACGGGCATTAGTTTTGCAAAATGAATTCCTCACCTCTACCATGCACATAAGATCTAGCCTGACATTCCATGTCATCCTTATATCGCTGATCTATTCTGGTTCCGCGAATGAGTGCATACTGTTCTGTTCGGTTTTGAAGATAGCATTCCAAACAAACATATCTACATCTCCATATTTGTCTCTTTCAACAATGTCGGCAGAAGATAATGTGTCCCGGCTTGTTGCAAGACCGATGCTCGTGAAGAATCACTGTTCAGAGGAAAAGGAGACTATTGAGTGAACATTATTGATTGCCACTGTTCGTGGGTCTAAGTTACATTTAATCTTGCCCGCTTTAAAGGTATCATCTATGCTATTGGTTAGAATGTACACTTAAAACTATAGGGTATTTTATACCACAACACTGGGCTTTTAGTATACACCACACCTTCGCAACAATGTCTCCACGCAGTTCTGTTGATGTAAGAGACCTATTTCCTGGATCGTATATAAGTAACTATGCTTAATGACCAATTATACACGTGATACGGAGGTTGCATTTTACCTCCAGGAGACATTTTGTGTTGGCTGGAACGTGTTCCACAGCCTACTGATAAGCAAAGGACATACATGGTGCCACATAACCACGCAGTTCTTCCTCTGCCTTTTTCTAGTCTCCCGATAGTACCAAACCGGACTCACTCGGCAAAAGTTGTCTTGTTGCTATTCTGGAACGATTCAGCTCACCAACTTCATAGTATGAACCTAACATGCACTCTTGAAAAGCCGTCCAAATGCTCCTTGTGGAGGATCTACTAAAGTAAAGAGTAGAGTAGGGCAGCGCCGTAGCTTTCAAATGTGCTCGTCATAATCGTCATTATAGATTTCTAATATGTTCTGTCCTAGATTAAGTATTTCCTCATACTTTGAGATGTCTGTAATATTTTCTTCTTGTTCCGTAATGTGTGACGAACAGTGTAGTTCCGGCACCTTAATATTTGGTCAGCAATGACGTTAATTTTCTTCCAGAAAAAGAACTATCAACATCGTCCCAAGGTTGTCAATCAGATGTAGTTCCACGAGGATACCAATCATTTGGAGTTAGGTTGTAGGTTTTCATAAATGCTAATACTTTATATATCTTACAGCTTTCCTGGAGGTAATAGAGGACTCCAGAACCATCCATTAGCGTATCAACCATTCGAGGATATAGTTTTATCTTAATACTTATTATTATGGAGCTTTCCTCTAAATAAGAGAAGGCTCAATAATGGATCCTTGAGGATATCCACTGCATTATTTAAGAATGTCTTCGTTCACGATTTTAGTAATCCTAAGCTGGGTGATTCCTTTATTTTGCAACAAGGTTATTAAATTGAGAGACTGAGAAGCAAACTGGTGTAAATTACATTTAAGAATATACCAAGTTGATCTTTTATAAATAACACGAAATAGTTGTGACACAAAAAACTGATATTTTGTACAACACCTTGATGTGTCTTCGTAGAAAATATCAGTGTTTTGTTTCACACACATTTCTTGTTATGTATTGAAGATAAACTCTAACTTTTTTTATTTCTCATGCGAGTTTCATCACTTTACTTCAGAGCCCTTCAATTCAAGTTAGTTAAACAACAGATAAAAGCCAGATATTGAAAATCCATGACAAAAGGGATGTCCCACATTAATACAGGATCAAGATAATAGTTTTCTAAAGCACTGTAAATTGTGTACAAGTCAATATTGCTAGAATCTGTTTTCTCATAAAGAATATCAAGACTTCTACTAAATCTTCCAATTAGTAGGATATGAAACAAGCATGAAAGTCTCAATATATTACAATGAACAAATTGAGTTATAAATGTCTTCATTTCAAATATATTCATGTCGACTCTGTATTACAGTTATACTATTGTAAATACTTCTAGAGCTTTGCTCCAAAACAAATATTCTCATTAATCACAGTCTGTGATTTCTTATAAAGTACTTCCAATAGTTCTTCTTAACAAGCTTTCATGATTAGAAAATCACTTCACTCAGTAAATTATTTGCAATCCTACTTGCAATGAAAATGTATTTATACATTCAAAGCCTTTCTGACTTTTTTCTCAAACACTATGTCAATTGTCTTAAAATAATGCATCCCTTTAAGAATACATCACTTCTTCTTATATATTTCAAAGAAAAACATTTTTTCTAGTAGACCAACGATACCAGCGTGAGTTAAGGGGAAGGGGGTTCGTCGCCGGTCTATTACAAAACCCCTAACTGTGATCGCTGTGTGGAGGTCCCGGCGGCGAGGGTTTTACACCTATGAAAATAATTCATTTAATTTTCTGCTTATACATTCACCATCTGGAAACCCGGAAAAAACCCTACCAGATGTCCGTTTGAGTTTTGAATTAGTATTTAGTGAATCCTAGAGATGTAAAATTTTGATTCAGATGTGAGGTCTAAACCAGAATCGAAGTTGGAAGATGATATACTTGCAGAAACGAGAGACCAGAGTCCCAACTGACCTTCCTGATGCATTTGCCTGGTGAGAATGAGATGAATACTGCTAGAATCAACCATGAAATTAAATACACATTGTATTAAAGCTATCAAAGTAGATAGACTTGTGACATTTTCGTGGATTTAGAATAGTTCTCTAATACTTTTTAACAACACTACAGCAAAAAGTGAGATGTGATACTTTTATTGCAAACGTGCGAATTATTTGCAGCAATTTGCATTATTCCTTTCCTTCCATGCCACCTGGTGTTAGTCCAGTCGAACTAGGAATGAATTTATGTTAGTAAGCCATGCATAATATATACGCTTTTAACTCATTGCGGGCCATTAAACTTAGATACTCAACTCATACTCGGAGCTTCTTTCTGTTTTTAAATCAGTGCATACTAGCTTTATTGCATTTCTAGCTGACTCAAACCAGATGTTTAAGAAGTAGTGGAAAGAATGGATATTCTTATATATGACACGTATGCTAGGTTGCATAAAACCCTGTTGATCTGTAGATCAATATTAAGTAGGAATTTACTTTTGTAGCAACATATATCGTGGATTAAACCAGGATGTGGGCCCTCTAACTAGAGATTTCGTAAGTCTGCAAATTTGTAGGATTAAACATCGATCAATATATGTAAGTTTTTTGGAAGTTGGAAGGCAGAAAACAAGCAAAATTGTATTCACGTCATTACTTGATACAATTAACAATATATACTTTGGCGCAACACACTTAAATAAGTTTAAACATCAAATATCTATATTCAATAACGGAAATGACAGAAATGAGTAGTACAGCTTTCTTTAAATTTGCAACGTTGTCAGTATTTATATTGACGTAGCGTTTCCAGATGGCCGATGAAGAAAAAATTACTGAAGCATCAGAAACATTTTTTAAGAAAATTCCTTCCACCTAAATTTACTATTACTAAAATTACTACTACTACTACTACCACCACCACCACTAATAATAATAATAATAATATGTATAGGTCCTTTAACTTCCAGTTGCTCGAATAACTTAAACCTTGGGTTAACTTGTACAACTAGTTAATATAAGGTAAACGTACCAGTTACTGGCAACTTTTTAGACCACTGTCGTTTTGAAAACTAAAGTGAAAATCTATTCGGTTTCACTTCTCTGTTCATGGCCAACAGTAATATCTTTGATCTTTGTCGAAAATAATTTTACAGTGAAACAATAAAAAAACAGAGTATTTTTTGTCTTCAAAACAGGAAAAAACTGAGTAGTGCCAAGTTCAGGGACGTTTACCCTACATGTTTTACGTAACAACCACCATCGTTTTCACTACTTTTTAGACGATATTCTCGGGACATTAATGTTCCCAACTGAGAGAAAGTGATTAATGCAAATAAAATATATAACCTGATTTTTGTAACCTACGTTCGTAATGCGTATACCCCCCCCAAAAAAAAAAATTAACCTGACATTCTAACCTTACTAATGTGACCATTTCAAGCAATTAAAGCATTTAAAATTACCCAACATAGTTAAATTACTAATATTTAAAATTAAACGTCAAATTAAAAAAAAACTCTCGCTAATGAATAACGCTTTACCATTTCGCATATTCCAATATATTCCAGGTTCCTTTGTTGACCTCGAAGAAGAGTAGTCTGGAGAAAGACATAGCAAATTAGTCATTCTAAGTTCGTTCACACTAATATAACTTGTAAAATGTAGAAAGGAAACCTAAGTAATGGTTCTGTTATAGAAAACACCAAAGCGCCCCTTTTAAACTCAATGTTCTTTTAACATTATCCAAAGGAAGAGTCAAAGTCGTAATTTCCAGCACCGTTTCAGACCATGACAAAACCAACAATGTATGGTTCATCTCTGTCTGATTCATAGTTACTTTAATATATATAGGGGAGCAAAGAGAGATTTTATGTGATTGAAAATGACCTGCCAGTTTTAGAGTAAATCTCACAATTATGCCCACCGTTACAAGCTATGGCCAACGAGATTAAAAAGAACTGATTTCCATAGACCTTAGTAACTTGATGTTCTGAGTTACTTGGTTTCAACAAGAAAATGTACATCAGTATATCATTTCCCCAGGATATAATGCAATGACGAAAGATTGTTGCTAAGACGACGGACTTGCGAATTTCTTAAGACTGAGGGTTAATAATATGGGCTGGAGTAGCTAAGCGGTTAAGCACTCAGCTCTGGTGCATGCGATCCTTACTCCGATTCAGACTCGTGCCATGTGGGCTTTGAGGTGGACAAGCACTGTGTGCGTGGGTTTTCTTGGGGTTGTAGCATTTCCGCCCACTTCCTTCATTCGACCAATTGTCACATCAACATCCATTCGGCCTGAGCCAATATTACATAAAGACTTTAAAGTAAATTTCATTAAATATAATAATAATTCCTTCTTCAGTAAATCTAAGCGTTTAATTACTCTTCTTCTAGGCCATATATCTTTTTAAGATAAACGAAAGTACCGTTATGTTGTCTAAAATACATTTTAATGATGAACTTTAACATTATCTGAAGGATAAGTAACTCGAATTAACAAGACGTATCATCTTATCAGCTATCTAGATCCCATAACATCTTTGAATGAATGAGATGGTGTAATTGTCTAAAAGGCAAGTCCTAAAATATTCTTGTAGTCCAAAAGTAAGTAATTCCCTATCAATAATAATACATCATTCCGTTTCCTCTCTGTGAACGAATGATTAATGGGACGTCAAAACGCCAATAACATTTTTGGTTACCTTGTATGACGGAAACTCTAAAACTGGCACGTCCTTTTCAGTTGCTAAGTATTCTCCATTAGCATGTTTCTTTTTCCCCTAAATCTCAGTAACTACAAGTTACACAGAGATGAATGATATACAGTTGGATTCGTCATGGTGTGATACGGTGAGAAAACATAATTTTGACTCTAAAAGTGGCAGGTCCTTTTGAATCGCTTGATATGTTCGATTCGTGTTTGTCCTATATCTCGGTAACTACAAGTCCGACAAAGATGAGCCATACATTGTTGGATTCGCAGTTGTCTTAAACCATGTATTTACCTATCACATAAACTCTAAAATAGGCAGTTTGTTTTCAATCGCTTAATATTCTTTGTGCCCTCAATATCTCAGTAACATCAAGTCACACAGACATGAATGATTCACCGATGGACTCGTCTAGGTCTGAAACGGTGGAGAAAACTATGAGTTTGAGTCTAAAACTGGCAGGTCCTTTTGAATCGCCCAATATTATCTATTTCCATGTCTCGATCTCTGTAACTGCAAGTCCAACAGAGTTGAGACATCCACCCTTGTATTCGTAATTTCTCAAGCCGTGGAATAACCTATCACGGAAACTCTAAGGTTTGTAGGACCTTTTCTATATCTTAGTATTATCAATCTGTGTTTTTCTTTGACTCCCCTATATCTTCGTAACTACATGTCCATAGTGATGAATGATACACCGTTGGACTCGTCATATTCTGAAATGGTGAGGAAAATTATCAGTTTGACTCTAAAACTGGGAAGTCGTTTTTAATCGCTTAGTATTCTCCATTTGTGCCCCTAATAGATATCTGTAACTACAAGTTCGACAGATATGGTCTACACCGTTAGATTCATCCTGGCCTAAAACTTTGAGAGAAGCTATGAATGTGACTCTAAAACTTGCAGGTTCTTTTCAATCAATTTATGCCCCTCCTAAATCAAAGTAACTGCAAGTGTTGCGGAGATGAGTCATACAGCATTGGATTCTTAACGGTCTGAATCTGTGCAATAACCTATAACCTTGACCCTACAACTCTTAATTCCTTTTCAATCGCTTAATAATGTACATTTGTGCCCCTACGAGATTTCAGTAGACGCAAGTTCGACAGAGGTAAGTTATAAACCGTTTGAATAGTCATGGACAGCGGTGGGAAAATTTATGATTCTGACTCTGAAACTGGCAGGCTCCGGCATTCGCTTAGATTCTATTTGCTCTCACGACTTTAACTCTTTCTTTTGGATAGGTAATAAGATAATTTGAATTTATACGGGGCACTTGGGTTTTGTCTACAATAAAACCGTTACTTAGGTGGTTTAGTTTTATTTTTGTTTAAATTACAGAGTCAAAGTCATGCACATAACTGAATCAGAATAATTAAGTTGCTTGGAAATTAAAACGATAGTGTTATTACTGGCATCAACAACGTTTTTCAAACAAATATAAAAAGTAGCAGTTCATCTTAAACTAGAATATACAGTTTCCTAGTTTATAACTGTGCTTATTAATCATAGACTTGTTTTTATTACTATATTCTTTGCTTATTTCCTTAAAGCCATCTGAAAGGTCAATTACAAAATAGAAATTAATAATATGGTATTTTAAAATGAGTTTGACCAATTCTCTACAGACAGCCAATTGTTATGCATATGAAAATATATTAGCACTAGATTGCATATTGGAAACTTTCAACCGAATTTGACCCTCCCTACTTTGGATTCGTTACCATACCTTACCTTTCAAGTCGAATCTAATTAAAATGTCTTAAAAGCTCTCATTAGATGTTCAATACCTGATTATTCAGGGAGGGACTCGTATTACGGTGACCTTGATAAAAGGGACTGCTATAACAAGTTTTAAGCAAATAAAAATAGATTTCGAATTAGTTTGCATGTTTCCGACGTAGACACTCTCAAAGGGACAAAATTTATCGACCTGATGTTGAAGAGCATTTAGTTTAGGCTATTCGAAAGTTGATTAGTTGGTTCTTACACAGTGGCAACTTATAAATTACAAAAAAAATGAAAAACGCTTTTTATAGTATAGGATAGTAGAGTATTGAGGTACTTGTTTTGTCGGTATCAATTTTGCCATATTCTAATGTTGATATTTCTTCAAAGAAACGTTTAAAAAATTAAAATCCTGGATTAGGATGAATCCTGCAATTCTAAACGCAATTCTTGTGGTATAGTTATAAAGAGATTCTACAAAGAACACACACAATTATTCCTCAAGGTCGTTTGCATGCAAGACGCATATTTTCTCCAGTGTTCACCCAGAAAGAGAGACAACTTAAACAGTACAAAAATATTTATACACTTAAACAGCACATGCGTTAAATTAATACAAATTCAAATGTTATTAGAGTATTTTATTGCACTCGCTTAGCGAGATTCGACATACTACTGCAAAGGCTCAAAACGTAACAGTTTTAGAACATAATATTTGCGAGATTATTCCTACAACCTTACAGATACGAATCTCGAAGAGATTACAAAAAATAGAAAACAAACAAATAAGCTGAAATATGTGTTAAGCCCAACCAAGCTGCATTCCTATTTCCATATTTAATTAATACACTGCCAATTTCTAAGTCATAGCAAACTCCAGAGATGTCACATTGATATATATATATATATATAAGGGGTTCCATGATTGATTGAGTTCTTTCTCTAAACAGATTACATTTAACGTTGCATCCGCTGCTTTTAATCCTTGCAACGAAACTCTTTTAAAGTAGTCCGTCAGACTTCGCAAATTTTGAAGTCTAACCTAGCATACAGAACAGAGACTTCTGCGACAGTTGTACCGCAAATTGCACAGTTGTTCTAATGGCCCCGAAAACTGGTCAGAATTACGTACTAACAATTTAATGTCTCGTTTCCGAAATGCCATCTTAAAGCAAGTTTAAATAGATCAATAGATACATATTTTGTCTAGATTATCAAATAATGTTTCATAGAAAAGTAATACAAATACATTTGGAGAATTATTCACTTGCATCCCTGTTGCTTGGCTCCTGTGATATTCCCACAGGAATCCCTCATGCTGTATTGAGTAAGTTCATGACATCACCTAGAAGATATCTTTTCTTATTCATTTTTGGTTGCTTAGAGATCCAATTTACAGGCCAGAGGTGAATGAGGGGGACAGAACATATCGGAGTTTGCGGCTTCTAGAAAATTTGTGGATGTTCTATGAATTGTTAAGATGCTTGTTGCTGCCTTCCTGGATTTATTCGGATTTCTATTCAATATAAAGAAATGCTGCTGAAATTATTGTAAATTCAAGTACAGAATTTCGTAGCCAGAGACAGGCATATAGTGCCATGGGTACAGATTGACAGGTAAATGTGAAGCGAAGACTAATCAAATTGAAATATTAAAGGCTAGGCTTATATGCTTTTTTTTAGTTACAATTTTCAGATTGCTAATCATTCTTGGACTTGCTTTACATGCCTGGCCAAAGTTTTGGTTAGAGAAATTAACATTTTGCCATCAATCGTGATTAAAACTCAATTATGATTACCATTGTGATTCCTTCACATGTATTTGCACCGTGACTTCATATTCAATACAACTGACTTTACCTGTATATTGATTGGTAAGTTCAGATGATATTTCCATCTTGAACTGTATTCCTTTCGAACGACAATAATATGTTGAGAAAGGCTTTGATATTTTGATATGGTACAATCTTCTGGGGTTTATAGCTTATTAAATAGGGCATTGCAGATACTGAAATGTGCAAAGAATACCTGCGTCTAAAATCCTTTTTATCTCGCTTCTTTGTGTATATTGAGATTCCACACTGTTTTCATCACATCCCCCTCTTTGATAAGAGATACTTTTGATAATATTGACTGACTAATATGCTAAAATTCTCTTTTATGTGACCCTTGTTTTAGGATTACTCTTGCTTACACTAATAAATAAATACAATACAATATCGAAAACAGATTAATTTGTATAATGTCAGACATACATTTGGAAAGTCTTAAAATACGTTTTACACTTGCTTAGTTTAAATCTGTTTTTGAGGTTATTTATAGGTAAATGCACGTTTAAGAGTCATTCTGGAAATGAATCATTTGGCCATTCATCTATCTCTTTTTTCATAAACTATGTCATGGTAGAACATAGTTTGGTAGCCATTCTTTATGTGTTATTTATACACTTTCTTCACGAACTCCTCGTTAGAAGTACTTCTTCACAGCGTGAGGAGCAATACTGTCTACACATTATTTACTATGGACGATATTTCATCCACATAAATATTCTAGGTTTCACCATGGTACTCTTCAATGCTAATACTTATTACAACACGAATGTACAGATTTAGAATTAAAATAATATAACTTAAATTCACACTGAAAAGGATATGATCAAATCGCGCAATACCACTACCGAAAAGTTTCAGTGCGCACAAACCTATTTGAAACTATCTTTTAAAATCATATTTTTCCTACAGCCTAGAAAAGCAATGTACTAGCGAACACTACTTGAAAACATTTTATGTTATTCTTTTACATAAGCATATACATGACTATCAACAATAAAATTCATACTATTATAGCCATCTATAAGCATCAATTTTAACTTGGTTGAAACTTTACTCTCTTGATTATGTGGTACAATATTCTTATTAGTCGAGTCATTTTAATATAAAAATAGCTTCAATTAGAGCAAAATTGCAACGCGAATGATTCTTTCTGCACTATGATTGCTTAACATACTTAAATTCCCCATTGATCAGGACCAAAGAAATCAGTCAAAATCCAAGGTGGCAGCACAATTGATTGATTTTCCGTATTTATGATACATTACATCAATACTGATTCCAATTTAGCTAATATTATTTTTTGGATTATTCCATACAAAGGGTGAGTTTAGACATACTAAAAAAAACTAATAATCGCGCCCCAGAAAATCGGTCAAAATCCAATGGCGGCTTACTTTCCAAATCTCCGTAATTACGTATATGCTAACCTTACAGTCTAATTAGTCAGGCATTTAATTTTACTTTGTAGAAAATTCCATACATCTTTTCATACGAACAAGGCACCCAAATTTCTCTTGCCGCTTTTGGTACAAAACGTAAAGTATATAGAATATTTCACTTCACCTTAGTACTTAAAATAATTCCCTTAGTCATACAAAACATTTTGACACCTTTCGTGTAGTTGCGCAATGCTCTGGCGGTAATATTGGCGGTCTTGGACGCAAAAAAAGCCGTGATTGACTGCCTTATTGGCGAAAAATTTTCCAAGACGTTTGTTGTCCAAGGAATGTAACATATGATAATCTGTTAGCACAGGGTCCTGGGAATGCGGTGGATGGCATAATGTCTCCCAGCCAAGTCGCTGCTTTGTATCCCTAGTCACATGTGGCCTGGATGTACACCCTTGCGATTCACCAATACTGGCTCCTTCTTCTGCAGTGCCTGTTAAAGACGTTCTAACAGCTCCGATACAAGTCTGCACTGATGATTTAACTTGCACCACTTTGCGACAGAAACAGATATTGCGTGCGTGTACATTTAGTCTTTTTGTGTGATGTACACTGTTCCATGGTGATAACCAACTCTTGGGTGTCTCTTACAGAACCCATTTGCGTTACTGGTGAGCACTGGATTGAATATTTAGTCTTTTTGTGTGATATACACTGATCCATGGTGATAGCCAACGCTTGGGTGTATCTTACAGAACCCATTAGCGTTACTGGTGAGCACTGGATTGAATATATGTGAATTGAGTGCCGAGAAATAAACAAAAGCACGCTGTCACTTGATGTTTTCTTTGGTTGTCTATACCGATTGCCTTATGCGGTTCGCGTGAAGTATGACTGTTTCATCAGAAACCTAGAATCACTCGGCAAGCTCACGTTTTGCTGCTTATTTGCTTTATTGTCATCTTCAGAGCCTGTTGTTGCCCACTGCGGGGTTCATCTCAAAGGGACAAATCACCCCAATCTTACTATTATCCCCAAAGCCTTCACGTGTTTGTCTACGTGATTCTACTGTGGACAGCCCACCGTAACGTCAGAAAACTGATAACCCTGAATAAACTGCATCGGCATCTCAGTTTGTCTTCGGCACTACTCGAGCTATGAGTGCTGATAGCTAGCAAAGCGTCTTTTTTTTTCACGGTTAACCTTCCCACTTCCAGCTCCCCACCTTCCCTGTCACCTTCCTCCCCAGCTCTGTCGCTGACCGCTTGTACTTTCGTATCAGTTATCACGTCTTCTCATGCGACGTCAAAAACAAGAACCTTTTGATTACTTTGTATTAAACCACCTTTGTGTTTACAGATAGTAGCAGACAATGGCATTAGGTACGACGTGTAGAAGACGAAAAAAACTTGTGGAACAGACAGCGTATTGTTACACGCTGAAGGTGAACATGATGTCAATATTCAGTGAGAGCAAAGGAAGTGATGCTGTAGCAGTGGAAGGTTCTAGAAATCACACGTATTGTTGAAAAACGTTTACGGAGAGGAGGAAATTGAACCAACCATTAATGAAAGTTATAAGTATCTGGAGTTAACAGAACCAGTTGCTTTACAGGAGAGACTTAAACTTTCCAATCGTAATCGGTAAAGTGAGTGTCTTTTCTGTGGAGCCCATGTCGATTTTAGAATGATATGCGGTTTAATAAATTAAAACTCAAAATGTTTCGAAAGAAAGATTTTGGCGAATATATCACGCGAAGCTATAAAGACAGATTAGATGAGTGACAAAGTACAGAATTTCATATCTGATGACCAGGCAGCTTTAAAACCAAATCCAAACATTGCCGAAGAGCCTCATAAAAAAATAGGTTTTTAATTACACTAAGAACCTGGTTCAATTGTCATAAAATACTTTACCATAGATTCAGCTGTAGTAAATAGCAATAACAACAACAATAATAATACTAATAATAAAAATACTACTACTTCTACTACTACTACTAATAATAAAAAACAAATCTTAAACACAAAAAAAGAGCTGAGCGCAAGGCTTTTGAAAGGTAACTTCAGCCACGCCGAAGGAATTGTGTTAATTTATACGGTTTTATATTTCACATACTAATATCTTAAAAATTTGTAGGTGCATATTTATCGTTTGAACAGGTCTGGAAGTTGGAATTAACTTACTATTTAAAACTGCTGAATAAGAACCTGAAAATTATAGTAATACCTAAACTGGGTCCGTCGAGGGAAAAGAAAAACGTGTGTCATTGTCAGCTATGCAAACCAATGAAACCAATTTATAATATCTTAAGGAGCATTATTCTGTAATTTTAGACCATTAAGACTATTTTGCAGGGAAATATTAAATGTATGAATGAATACATAATATGCTTGTAAACTAATTTCGAGGTTTTAGAAAAAAAATATATAGTAAAAGATAAAATTAACATAGGTCTTTAACAGCAGAGAAATGTTATCGTGTAAAATGTTTACCATAGTCTTTGTCATTTAATTCAATTTATTTTTACAGCTTTTAGGCAAATTTGGCCCAGGCCGAATGGATGATGATATTAGGATTAATGGAATGGAGGATGTAGAATAATACTGGAGAATCTCGAGAAAATACACATACTCGTTGATGTACACCACAAAGCTTACATGGCAGGAACCAGGATTGAACCGACAACCACACGCACCACAAGTAAGTGCTCTACGAATAAGCCATCGCGGCATATCCTTGTCTTACGTAGTATGGGTAATGACTTTCTTGTGTTTTGATCAGTATATTAAAATCTCCTACATTTTACTTGTTTGGCGCCATTCTGCAATATAATTACAAGACAAGACGAGACAAAAAAGACAAACGAGATGAGAAGTGATAGAACCCTTCGAGTAGAGGCAAGACAAACACGTATTTTCAAGACAAGCCTCGTCTAGTCTCGTATTATGGGCAACACCATTCTATCCGTATACCGTTTTTACATTTAAAATCCATACAATATAATTATGATAATTAATAACTTCTTTACCGGCTCCTGTAATTTAGCCCTGAGAAAGGAGGGATAATTATCATCTTACGATAAGTCCCTGCTTAATATTTCGATCTAAGTTCATTTTTATGAAAAAGGATGACTTAAAAAATCCAAAAAGTACAATGTTATTGTTCGCTTCAATAAAGTAAATCTGACATGATGAGTATGTAAATGACTTCAAGCATTTTCTGTTGGGTCAGTTTTCGTAATACATCGCACTGTATTAAAAATGTGGATTGTAGCGTGGCGATTTCTCATCACACTACAAAACTTTGATTCTTAAGAAATGAGCGAATTTTGTAGTCAGAGAATGAATGTTTTTTTCATGATTTAGTCACACTGATGGGCAACAACAACGCCATCAGAATTCCTTTAAAGGTTTTGGAAATCACTTAGTCTGATGGTGATAGTAATGGCCGAGTTTAGGACTCATGTACTAAAGTTCTACTCCGTACAGCATTACATACTAAAATTTACTAAAATAAAAGTTTAAATCGAATAAATTAGGAAAAGAAAAACTGATTACTTGTTCAAACAAGATGTGTTTTTCATTTAGAGTTTTGAATCAGCCAAGGTATCGCAAATTTTAGTGAAGTTGAATTCTGAGAATAAGTAGTCTTACTTCGTTGCAGTGATGTGATGTATTGGATATATAAACAACAGTGCCATGGATAAAAGGTTTGAACGATTTGAGTTTCCTTCAAAGAAAATACTTTACTGCCGCTCATTAAGTTATATAATTAATGAACGTAAGGAAGGAATATTGGAGAAAGAAGTTATGAAATGAGAACCAAAATGTATATTCATCAGTAAATTGGGAGGAGTATTGGTATACTTACACATCTATGTACAAGGATGAAACTAAAGTTTTCTTCTAAATAGTATCTAATGGATTATGTAGTGAGGCTAAGTGTTAAGAAGAATGGTTCAAGTATGATTTGAAAGTGACAATTATCAGCATGCTGTAAAAAGGAATATGTTTGGAATCTTCAGGAATCTTCAGATTACTTCATAGACCTGTATCTTTGAATAAGAAACAAGTGCGACATGAACTGGAATAAATTGACAGGAATTGATAAACTTTTTTTTTAGAGAGAAGTTGTGATAATTTTACATGAGACAGGTTAGGTACTGCAATGGATTTAAGTTGTACTAGACTTTGGGTTGGAAGTGTTTGAGTTGAATTGTAGGTTCTGTTCGGTTGTTGAGAATAATAATAAATGTTATGCCATATTGAGCTACGGCATATTTTGGAATTAAGTGGAAAACTTTTGGAAGTTAGCAAGAGTGGTTAATTTGGGGAAGGTATAGTTATTGAATGAATTTGTACTGGCATTGTTGGTGGATAAATCTTTTATAACAAGCAAAATAATTGATGTGGAAATAGGAGTGGTTGTTTAGATTTGGAAAAAGATGCGACGTTTCGTCTTTTCATGTTCACTTGAGAACTGTGAATAATGCTATATATTATGGCAATAAATTGTATGCAATCAAGCTGTTAATTTAAAAATAGGGTATGATTAACGTTCATTTATCATCCTGTGATATTTGGAAACTTTTAAAAGCCAAAATGCAAAGGCTTAGAAATTCTTCGAATAATTGTCTATACACTGAATTTGAAATGCTGTAATTTCCAAACCAGTCGAAACATATGATTCATTGAAGGTAATATTATAAGTTACCTTAAAATCTAGTGTGTTGAGATATTTTATTTTAAAAGTAGAAAATTTGAGCCAGTTTTTTTGGCTTTCATGTAATTTCTTCAACCCCCACTCTCAGTAAAACTATTAAACTTCCAGTGCCAGACTGATTTTTGGTTGTGCATTCTTGAAATATGAAGACTCTTACAATTGTTGATGTGTATTGATGTGTTCCCAGCCTTGCTGTTGATTGTATGTGGTTGAATTGGCCTGCATTGACTATTATATCGCAAACCTGTTCCCAACCTTGCTGTAGATCGTATGTGGTTGAATTGGCCAGTATTGGTTATTGTAGCGCAAACATTTGACTCTCGACGACTGTGAACACTTGAATAATAATTGAACTGGATGTTTGTTATTCCAAATGTAAAGTTAATAATGAAGTGCTTTAGATGTTATTGACATAAAATTATTAGATTTTGAGTGTATCTATTTATACAGAAATTGTTGTCAGAAATTGGTCTGTTTTAGAATACAAATGAAGTTAAATAACTATCCGAACAAAAACACCAGAGGTGCAAAAAGTGGAGCCAAGTTCTTTAGCCCTAAAAAGGTGTGAAATGGGAGACGG
>JAGDQP010010205.1:0-56583 GCA_022664845.1 Lepisma saccharinum
CAAAATAAATTTATGAAATCGGGTCCATCATTTTGACTTACCCTGTATATGTCCTCAATTGTTGTTGGTCGAAATATGTTCACTGTTCAAATTTACTTTCGTTTAAAGCACTCAAAACTCGGTTGCACATCGTCAAACAATAAAGTTTTGTCCTTGTTGAATGATAATCTTGATGTTGGTCTCTCGTTTAACGCAAGTCCCTGATCTGACTCTCAGTCAGTCAATCTCGATTCTCCTGAATAGGCAGTTTATATACCAACTCGTTGGCCTTGGTCTTCTTGAACAGTCACTCAGAATACTAACTCAATTTTGATAGAATTCCCCGATTCAGCATACTCTTTGGGTCAATAGCTTGTCTTGCGTTTGTTCACTATTGTATTGCTGGTGTTTGCTGTTCCCTTTCAGATATTGTCATTTCTTTTCTTCTAGATCACGTTTGAAATAGCTAATATTTGTTATTCCTAATAACTGAATTTACTCTTTTCCTTAATTCTACGAATATTGACTTGAGGTTCAGTGTAAGTGATTCTTAAGTATTATTTCAGCTTAGTGGCTTTCATGTCACACATTCCCTGTTGCTCAATATGCATGAAAGCGGATGTTCATTACTACGATCTCTTTGCAACATGATTTATTAAAAAAAATTACATAAAGAATTACATTAACTACAACATGAATCTGGCACAGCTTTATTACCAAACAGGCAAATTTTGAGTTATTAGTTTTTCACGTGTCATTCGATATGTCAGTTTGCTGCGGTCTTCAATGTTCTCACGCAAGTTTTCCAGTAAAAGAAAAGAAAATGGTTAAACAACAAGGTTTTCTCTCCCACCATTAAACACAAATAAGAAATTAGAAAACGTTTCATATTTCGATGGTTTTCATTACGATTGACTAATGCACCCGTCCGCCATATTTTATTTCTTCTACCAGTTGCTTCGCGTCATGTGACTGCGCTCGTTAACTTCCACTGAAAGTTAATAGAAAAGCTCCCAAAAAGCAAATTCCTTTCACATATTTGATGTTTGTGTTTAGTGTTACGTGAAAATTATTTAAGTGGCAGAAGCATTTTGATTCTTATTTTTAAATATATTTTCCTTTCCAATCATTTCACTTATGTACCTTAGAATTATATTACACCGGATGTACTATTTGATATTCTTGACACTTTACCCTATGTAATTCAAATAAAAAAATATATGCATTTAATAAGTATGATATGTGCACAGTCTCTTCGTGGTTCCCGGAGAAAATCCCCCTTGACAGTTTATTTATAAGACAAAATGATGACCGCTGGAGCTAGCGATGTTCTTCAGAGCGGCTTTCATCGTTAGATATTTTCCAACGCCGTAAATTTTGCGATATACTACCACTTTTTGTGGAATAGTATAATCTTTAGATAATACGACCTTCGTGTCTTATATATTAGTGGCCGATTTAGGTTTTGAACAGTAGGGAAACACTCGGTGGTCTTTAAATGACAAATGAAATCCATCGAATAAAATGATAATAACGAAATTTCGCTGTTTTTTCTCTACCCATTCTTGCACAAGGAAATGAAATTAACTTTACATATACATGATTTAACTTTGAGTTCACACTGTGTTCAGGTTCATTGCTAACTATAAGTATTCGCATATGACAAGGACTAAACACACTAAGAAAAAAACTTTAAAATCTTAGTTGAATCTAATTAGAATGAGTAGAAAATATGGCACTTACGCAGTTTAGGCAGAGAAATCTTGGTTTGTTCGAGTAACTTCTTGCCTTTTACTGTTTCATTTTCTTTCTTTTTTCAGATATACTTTTCAATTCAAGTGCTTTTAAATTTTAATTTTGTTACTTTTAATTTAGAAAATTTGTTCGCCAGATCTAATAACTCTCAACTTAATAGTTATACTTGTCCAGTTTTCGTTGAGCATGTTAACAAATTGATTTTAATTTTCTTATATTTATCCTAATTTATAAGTAAATTCAAAGTATAATTTTGAAAAAGGACTGTATTGGTTTAATATAGTCCTACGTTAGTCGGCCCTTCCAATTGTTTGTAGTATATGACGTTTAAATACTTTAAAATACTTACATTTAAACCCAAATTCAAGTGAAATTGTTTCTTCAACTCTTCGTTCATATCTATGCTATTCGTGTTGCTACTTAATTAATATTTCCTCTATACAGTTTTATATCTTTTTTACATATTTGTATTGCAAATAGATTATTTATTTTTGTAGAGCTTTGTTTCTATTATAGGCCCTACTTCTTCAACAAATTTATTTCTAGAGTAAATCACAATCGATGTGGTACCAATACACCTATTTAATGTATGTTTATGATTAACAAATGCAGCTTAGAGGGGATTTCCATGCTTCCCCTATTAAACCATATTAGTTCTTTGACAAAATTCTCACGTTGTCAAACCTGTATATGCGGCACTCCCTCCATCGTATTATTCGATGTATTGGGTACTAATTTGTTTGTGCTTTGCTTAGCCAACAACGCTGGCGTAATTATTTGTCGAGATATTAAGTCATTTATTACGATGCAGTCGGAACTTTGATCGTCAGTAGCTCGGAAACTACGCATATTTTTAACTTTCTTCAAAGCAACTTTTTTCTTGTTCGGTGACAGGAATTTACCTTTTTCTGCACGTATCAATCAATCATCCTATTTTTATACGGTGTCCTCCAAGCTTCAGGTGATTATTTAAATTGAAACAAGAAAGAAGTACATTTGAAGAAATTAAGAGACATGCGTAGTTTCGGAGCTATAGGCGTTCAAAGCTACGGCAATATCATCACAAGTTACATCATATCGACACATAATGACGTCAACGGTGTGCGCTTTGCAAATCACAATTGAAGTAGTACCGAAAACGACTAAAGTTATGTCTATGATTGCTGAATGAGGTTAAAGGAGATTTCTATGCTTGCTCTAATAGCTATTTAATTCCGTGAAAATAACATCTTACGTTGCGAAATGTGTCTGTGGCACTCCCTCGATCATAAGCATTGCTTAAATGGATGTATCGGGTACTACTTCGATTGTGGTTTGCTAAGCAGATTACGTCATTGTGTGTCGAGACATGACATTATTTTTGGCGATGCTGCCCAAACTTTAAAAGCTCCGAAATTACGCACACCTCGAAATTTCTGTAAATAAACTTTTGTCTCGTTTTGATGTAAATAACCACCCCCTGAAATTCGCGGCGGTATTCCAGGGACACACATGGTCGACTAGTTTTCTAACCCTTACCGAAAATTAAAGCACAAAAATGGTTTTGCACGTTATGTAAATTTTGTTATCGTTAACAAGGCTGACTTCATATAGTATCCGTCTTGGTATTTTGTTAAACTCAAATATTTTCGACTGAATTGATTAGCACGTTATTATAATTATAACACTAGAATAGAATAGAAATGTATTCATCTGTGTCGTACATACAAATCTTGGCCTGTGATACATAAGACTCGTTATACTTGACATAGGGTATTTTAAAAATTACGTACAATTAACACCAGTATAAGTTAGTACATAAATCATCACTCAAATAATCATTGACAGTATAAGAACATAAATAATCTAGGGCTCTTATAAATAAATAGGCATGGAACTTCGTAAACATATCTGTACATGATGACCTAGAGCTCATGTTAAAAATAATTCTAACATCCTCTTTTGTGAACCAAAAGTATTTACTCTAACAAGTTATGAACCCCAAAATATTGTTTCATAGCTAATAAGAGCATATAATTTTGTGTAATATAATGAGATCAGACCTTGTAATCTATACATAACGAGACAGACATTATTTAGTTTTTTTTTTAAGTTTGAAAATGTCATCATCTCATTTTAGCTTTTCATTTATAATTACACATAACAATTTGCTTTTAGAAATATATTTGAGATTTAAGCGGTTTGCTGTTATTAGCAGAAACGTAAACAGTTCATAAGCAAGATGAAATATAGGATTTTGGATTTAACTACATTTACATTCAGATTGTCTATTAACCTCGCAACAATTAATTTAAATTTACTTTCTGCTTGCTGATGAGTGTTTTTAGTTAGTAAAAAACTTACATCGTCAGCGTACAAAACTACATTTTCTGACTCTACGAACTGAAACATATCATTAATATACAGAAGAAATAAGATAGGATTTAAAATAGGAATACCGCTGTTAATTTCAGCAATTAACGAATGGAATGCCATACTTCTCATTAAGAGCCCTAGAAATTTGTTCTCTTTGCTTTCTATTACTCAAGCACGATGAAAATCAACCATAAGATACACCTCCGATACCGTGCTGATGTAGTCAAGTGATGTATGTTGTCAAATGCCGTAGAAAAATCTATAAATGCACTTATACAATGTTGGGTTTTATTTAAGGTATCTGATTTTTTTTTTTATAAAGTGCAGTATCTATAATTTATTTCTGAGAACTATATTGGCAAAAAGAAATCAAATTGTGCGTATATCTCCATTACCTGGGATCCATTTAAGTTGCAGGGAATCTACCATGTGCAGTTTGGGGGATGAGAAGCCAAAATTGGGGCGAAGTAGATAGAGTTTTGCAGTTTTTTTCATTTATGATAGTAAAAATTTAAGTTGACTAGATCTTGAGAATCTTAGGGGTAATATCTCTCATTGAGGGGACTGGCAGAATACGTAGTTTTCAGTTGAAGATATATTTGCACGAAAATTTAGTTTTGCAAGGAAAGAATGTCGCGTCGTATAGTCCTATAATATGAAGAAAAGCATTCCCGATTCCCGAAGAGATTTTAAAATTTGTGTGTAAAAATAATCTCATGCTTACAATCCAAGAACTTATCTTGGTGGACAAATCTCTTGAGGTCCATACAAATACGACAGGTTCTATATATACTTCTTCGACGAAAAGTCTTTGAATAAAAAGCTTGCAGGACAATCTCTGACGCCATTTTCATCAAACTGTTTGAACAACAACTTATTCAAAATTTATTTGACCTTTGTACGGAGGCCTTAATATTAACAAAATACGTTACTTGTTCATCATATGCACAGGACTAAAAAATAGTTTCGCAAAAGCAGTTACCCTACTTATACTGTAGTCTTGAATCGTGTATGAACGAAGATTCCTGTCAAAGAAATATTAGGCAAGACATTATTCAAATAGTTGGATAGTGTACGAGTTAGTCAAATGACGCTCAAGAATTTCTGTTCAGATTCAGTAAACAAATCTTACGGTTTGCATTTGTAACTCAAGAAAAAATATGCTTTAA
Source organism: Lepisma saccharinum (assembly GCA_022664845.1). Classification (NCBI taxonomy): domain Eukaryota; kingdom Metazoa; phylum Arthropoda; class Insecta; order Zygentoma; family Lepismatidae; genus Lepisma; species Lepisma saccharinum. The sequence goes on from JAGDQP010010205.1 coordinate 5,259, forward strand.
AATATACACGGTCATTATGTATAAACATTTACTGCAAATTAGATGTTGGATCTTTTTTACAAAGTGTTCTGTTGTAGCTCTCCTGTATTCATTTTTGTATAAAGTATTCAGAATGTTTACTTCCATTTATGGTGCTTGCTTTCTTTAAGGAAAAGCGTTTAACATAGTTTTTTTTTCTATTTATTGTTCTTTTCTTATTACAGATTGCACAAGATAGAGGCATTTGTCCTAATCAACAATGGTGTTACCGACTATATTATAAATTAAGAAAGCATAAAATAAGATCGGTAATCGATAGTTCAAGTGTACTAAATGACAGTGGTGTACGACAAAATGTAACACTAGAAATTTCTGATGACTTAACGGAAAAAGAAGATAGCTCATGCAAATTAAATGACATTGATGTACGACAGAATGCAGAACTAGAAGTTTTTGGTGACCTAACCGAAAAAGAAGAGACCTCTTGTAATTTAAATTACAGTGCCGTGCGACAGAATACAACACTAGAAATTTCTGATGACCTAACCAAAAATGAAGATAACTCTTGCGAATACTACAGTACAATTGATGAGGAACTGTCGTCGTGCACACGAAATGACAGTTTAAACCTCCGAATCGAAAGCTTACAAGATAAGGTTATTAAGGAATTGCAAGATGATTTGAGATCCGTTTTTGAGGACATAGTGAAACAACTTCTGAAATACCCGGAAGTATTCAAAGAACCTTTGCGAAAATATATAGACTGTTACAGAGAAGCAGCTCTTTCTGAAAGTACACTTGTATCTGCGTTTCAGACTTTTGGACAATATAATCGGGTAGCAGAAACTTCAAAGCGAAAATACACTGAAGCACAACCAAGCTTACTCGCGAAGAGGAAGGTATTTCTTAGAGCAGGGAGATCTGAGCAGTCCAGGAGAATTTCGAAAAATATCATTTGGGATCATTCCTACAGTTTGAAGAAAAAAATAGGAAGCTGAATCAAGCAGTTCTCCATTCACGAGAAAAGATAAACTCTCACTCCATTTCCTATTATGTTGAAAGAAACCAACTTCTCCGCAATTTATATTCCAGGAAATAGAAAGTTCGTTTAAATAAAAATCTACTCCTGTGGAAAAGAACACATGTTAAAAGTTTGATTTTGGTACCATAGGAAAAGCGTAGGGTAAGAGTGGGTAGCTGGGAGGTATATGTTTCTATAATGAACAGTAGTCGTTGACTTAATTAAAACAGAAGTCGGCATTTGATAGATTTCTACGTATTAGCAAACTGTGGTAACGTTCTTAATCCCATCTTTTAGTTAAACTATTGTCTTTTATTGTTTCCACCATATTGCAACTGTCTGCATCTAATGCTACTGAAGGAAATCCGTGGGATAGTGTGTGAGAAAGAGAACTACTAATGCTTTCCTTTGATCTATATATAAAATATTTATCGATAAAAAGCAAAAACGGTAATTGTATTAAAAAGTAATCTCTACCCAACTTTCAGGAGGAGCGAAAAATAATTTACAGCTAGGCTGCTAATACATGTACAAGAGTAAACTTTGTACTTCTGAGTCATTTTTAGCTTGTTCGAGCGGGCTGCACTACTTCAGCTAGTCCGCACTAGTGTACACTTTCGTGTTGGAGTGGGTAGTGCAAGTTGCGCTTCTGCTGTTCGGATGGCCGGCGCGAGTACAAGTAGTGTAACCCAGTGCAAGCACTTTCTGCCCCTGCTCGGGAGAGAGAATAGGTAGGTTCAGGCAATTGACAGTCGTGCTGCGTTCTCCGTGTATATGTGAGAGAAGGGGGTTGTTATAGATAGTGTTGCATGCTAGCAGAAAGAAATAAGTACCTGCCCGGGATTGCACGTATAGACACTGGCGTCACATCCTTTCACACAGTTCTGTACTACCTTACATTTCCAGTGCAGACAGTGCAATATCGAACAGACCCACTCGAACAAACCTTTTAGTATCTGATAACTTCGGCCTGTCTAGATTCTCTTAGATGTTAATCTAAAATACACAAACATCCACGCCCTCGCGAAAATTCTAAACGGGAATATTGGAGAAACTGATATGACGCCCAGGCCACGCGATTACCATTCTTTGTTTGAATATAGAAACAATTTATTAAATGCAAATTGTTTTTGCGCAAACAGGGTTTATAAGAGGGAGCTTTAAAGTTTTGCAAATGTAACGTACTCTGCACGAAACCTAATGTCGCCCTTACATGTAGTCTATATGCTAAGTTCTGATACTACCTGTGTTCTTGGGTGAAAGCTGAATGTCCTGAAAATAAACAGGGGCAGAAACACTCACAACGGCAACATCACACAATTCTGAAACGTATTTTAGATTTCTCAAGCCAAGGTAATTTGTTTTCTTTTGATGATAAAACCTGGTAGATGCATCACAAGATATTAAGAAAATAGTATTGGCAGTGGCGGTATACGAACCGGTAATACAGTCTGACACAGAAACAGATTTTTCAAAATATATCTTTCTCAAAATTCGATACACGTGGAGAAGAATGAATGATGAATCATTACCCTTGAAGCAGCAAGCATTCCCAATAATAATGACACTAATCAGTGCGTTACAAAGTACTACAGTCGATTTCCCGGTTATAGTTATCCACATCAGCCGATTGAAGGGAAGAGAAGGTCAAGCTAGTCCATAGGGACATGCTGAGAACAAAAATGCACTGAACGTATATGAAAAGAATTAAATGATAGAAATCATGCAAAAGTTGATTTGTAAAATGATAAAATTAAAATATGAGGCCATATAAAGATGGCTGCTGTCATTTATTGTGTATATATGTTTTGTCCATTTTAATCCCATCCATTTTGTTCATTATATAGACCACCCTCACCTTACCTTCTCTCCTACCCGATGATACTGATACCTAAAGCCATTAATTAAATCGACTATAGTACTTGGTATCGCACTGATTAATGTTATTATTATTGTAATGACTTGCTGCTCCAAAGATAAGAGCTTATATCTTACTCATCCAGCAACAATTATGGTAATGTACTGTTAGACTAGTGACAACCCAACTCAATTGTTCTAATAAAATGCAATTATTTTCAGACACATTTATTTAAGGAATCGTATACGTTTAAGAAATATATAAAACATTCTGTGTCAAACGAGGTAGTGAAATCGGTAAAGTGCTTACCTTATAATAGAGAGAACTCGATTCCCTGACTGAGTTTTCTCCTGGTTTCTCTTGGTCACACCAGGCTAATGCTGGGATGATGGTTTATATGGGCCAAGGTCGATTCCTTCTTTAGAATCCTTTCCCTTTTTGTCGTTAAATAAATCCCGTCTAAATTCCCCGCTATCTGGAGATTGCTAAATAAATAAAGAATATAAATATATGGTAGAAAAAACACTCAATTTGGTAACAAAAGTAGAATAGAAACTTCATATCTTGCTGCTCTGTTTAAATCTTAGAATGCTTAGTGCAATACTGGCTATTTACCTTACACACAGTTTCCGTTATGAGAATAATTCGTGACGACAAAATTGTCTTGCAGATCGGGGTACGGATTCTCTTCTCTTCGGGAGAGAGTTTTGAAGGAACTTCTTAACATTTACTATTAGAATGTAGTTCCATTCAAAATTATGACATACATGTAACGTAAAGGATCAATGTTCTGAATATACTAAAACCCAGACTGGGCTTGAAAATGTTGACTTTCTAAGCACTATTATTAGTACAGTGGTCACTCCGCTCGATTTGCTTGCCAAGTTTTATTTTTTGCACACTTTTCAGGCATTTAGTGTGCAGCATAAAAAAAGGGGTGCCAAATTTACCGCTTTCGTTCCACGTATTTTTTTTCAGTATGGTGTACACCAATAACACGCGGCTTGTAGAGTCTACTGTAAACATTTTTAGAGATGTGTTCATCTCTTTAACCTCCTTAATACACGCATGAAACGTCCAATATATTTAATATTTTTCTGAAGGTTCTGCAGCCCGCCTCTTTATATTTTACAGTTTGAGGTGAGGCATGGAACCCGAGATTTCCATTCACACCAGTCGTATATTCTGTTCTCTCAAGGATGGTTCCCCATGTACGACGTCTTGTCTCTGTGACTCGTGGAGTGGTTCCGACCGCTTTAGTCGTGTGGCCTGAGGTGCCAGGACAACGGCTCCAAGTTTCTGGGTTCTAATCCCTACAGAGACACGGTTGTGGATTTTAGATACTTAACAGCTAATTGATTCGTGACGGGTCGAACATTAGTTCAGATTGGCTGTAAAAAATACCAAGTTTTGAACGTGTAATGGATTAACATCGACTAAAAATCTCGTTTGTACATATAGTCTTTCTATCTGTGTGGTTGTAATTTTCTGTATTTGTTTTTATTTTGAAGTTTAAAACCTTAAGTGTTTTAGGAATGGATGTGCGTGCACTGGGAGCACATCATATATACGTTTCGCGTTGGATTACTCTGTAGAAGACTATATAACGGACCGCTTTTATCCGTGTTGGATGGATGTGTGCTCCTTTCACGTAGTGGGTTTCAGTGAATCCATTTATGGATTTCTCCATGAGTTTATCAATTCCAAGGATTTCCGTCACATGTTTACTTTAGTCCCTTGATTGGTTTTAGTGTTTATTTCTTTATTCGAATTGTCTCTTCGTATTTTATTTTTTCTATTGAGCGTCTCAATCCCGCTTATGTCACAGTACTGTTGCTTGACGTCTAATGCACTAGTCATAGTCAGTCTGTACCTTTCCTTTCTCCTGAGTCGTGAGCATAACACCATTCTTCAATATTGATTTCCCTGGTGGTTTTCATTTCCTTTTTTTCTACACAGCTTTTTATCTCGTGGTTTTGCTCATGTTTTCCTTAAAACTGATGTTTTGATATGTGGATTTACTTTTGTTAATGTATCTTGGTATGCGTTTAATTTAATTTCCGTGTGCTAGATTTATTGTGGTTGGAATCTTTTATGATAGTCAATAGTTTTGGGTGAAAACTATTTGTGTTAGATGTTTCAGTGTTTTTGGTCTCTTATATATGATCAGCGATGGGTATTGTAGTTTCTTTGTCCACCAGATTTTTTTTGGTAGATTGCCTTTGATTCCTTTCCTGATGTTCAGAATTAGTGTGTTCTTATAATTGGGGTAGTTAATTTGTGGGCAAATAGCTCTGATTTCACATTTAGTTCTCTTCTTAGCCTACTGGTTTTGTAATATTTTTATATCCTCTAGAAGAAACACTCTTCCTAATTCTTTTAATTTTTTCGCAAGTTTCTGTTCATTATCTCTAATTTATTTCAGACGTAATGCCTGCCACTTAATCGTAGTGATTAAGCAGTCGAGTGCCGAGTCAGCATTTAAAATTCATGTCTTGAAGTAAGCTTATTATATACGTTAATCACTTGCTGTTTGGCCTCTTCGTTAACGTCCAAGATGTTAATCTTGGTTTGGCTCCACACTCAAGTGTGGAGTCATGTCCTTCTGTATTCATGTTTAAGTGGTTTATATAAAATTTTAGTTGCCCATCATCCCAGCAGATATTCCTACGACATCATCTAACAATTTATAGTCAAGCGTAGGTTTTATAGGACATGATCACTCAATGCAAATCAGTATGTTGGCATACGGTACGGAAAAAGATGTTCCAGTAGCTGTGACTTTTTATCGAAGGATTCTCATTGTCAAAGCTAATGCAGTTCTTACACATTAGAATCTCCAGACCCCTCTTTACTAGTGTTAGGGATTGTAGCTCCAAAGTTTCCTCAGTGCTGACTTTTTAGTCATTCGTATTTGGACTTGCAGTATACTAAAACAGGTTTTATGCCCCTATGCTTGTTTATAAGTTTTTTTTTTGTAGTGTCGTATAAAGTATGTCCTTATGAATCATTCTTTTAATGCTTCTGATATTTTAGGAGAATATGTGTTGAGTATTTGTCCAAATATTTAGTAGAGATTTTACTTGAGGAGGCTGAATCTCTCCGGCGGTACTTCTTTTATTTCACTTATTTACTTGTTGCAGTTTTTCAATATTTCCAGTCGGTTCTCTAGGCTGTCCCTCATAAGGTTTGTGGGTGGTGTTTACTTGTCTCTGAGGTGTCATCTGCCTTTTCGCAATAGGCTTCTAGTTTTTTCTAGTGGTCTTTGTTTCATGGACCTCTTCATGAAATCCAACGCGATAATCTTGACATACTGTAATACTTTCTTCGTGACCTCCGGACGAAAGCGGGCTTTATTCCGAGTCACATCACCAATCTTCTACCAACTTCGGTACTAAATGTTTATAGTGGTTGGTAGCGTCGTTGATCCTGTTTTGTACTCCGTAGAATAGTTATGATGTTCTCTTTGAAATTGGTCAGTGCTTTGGTGAACTCGAAAAAATTCTAGTTCTAGTAGTGCTGAGCAAGGTGATGTTTATATAGCAACTTACGCAATGTCCTAAAACATTCCTCGTGCTTACCTCTCAACTGATAGTTTGGCCTCAAGGGACCCGCATTGTCACTGTTGGCATACCTGGGGGCTTCTGGGTGGGATCTGCTCCACTCTGTGCTTCTGCATTTCCTATCGCCTTGTTGCGCAACCTGCATGTCCGGTATATCGTTCCAAGTGTTATATGACTCAGGTAGGTTCATGGAGATTTTTTTTTTGTTGTGTCCATATTGCACTAAAAAGTACTGTTATTAAAGATGTTTCCTAGGTGAGGTTGGGTGCTTGTGATAGCGTACTAAGAAGTACACGTATGGAGACCTCACTTTGCAGCAATTGGAAACCAACATTAGTGAAGATTCTCGCTAGTTCAAAGATGCTCAAAGTAACTGCAACCGTGTGAACTTGCTACCCAGGTTACACTGCTGGCATTTGTGGTGTTAATTTGTTATCTACGAATCTGGACTTTCGGGACATGATATGAACGTTTATTGGGAGCAACAGCTAGTAATTAAAATTTAATGATTGTGCAGATTACAAACAAAATGTACTTTGAGTTTGATACAGCATTAATTGCGAGCATGTCCGTTAGAGCATTAATTGCGAGCATGTCCATAGTATGGCCATATGTCATGTAGGTCCATATTGTGTTTAACATACACATCCAATTTCCTAATGACCAGTGGACGTGCATAAGATTCTTATGGTAGCTCCTTTCCACTGCAAAACTGGCAATTACTTGCAATATAATTATTTCTCATTCACAATTTCCACTCCTCGGAAAGAACTCCTGTAAGACACATAATACAAGCATGTCGCGCAAATTACAAATCAGTATTGAAATAACCGAAAGAGCTCCAAAAATATACAATATGTATTTTCAAATATACATTGGTACTGAACATTTTTTTTTATTAGGGACCCGTATTCCACCCCTGCCTCTTTGCATCTATTACACAAGACAAGTTGTGCACTTTCTGGGACGTGCATCACGAGGAGGTATTCGCTCTCCTTGCTTTTGGGCAGGCATGCCCCTAAAAATACCTTGGATTGCCGGAATTCCAAGAAGCTTTTATGTTCCATCAGTCTAAGACTTCTGAGGTTGCGGGACGGATTTTGCTAGGCGTCCAGAATGTTCTCCTGGCCTTGGTATCATTTCTGGACCTTTGCATGGGAGGGAAACCCTTGTATCCTATTTATTTAGACAGAAAAACATAAAATACATAATATTTAAGGACTCAAACAAAAGGGAAAAGACAGGACAACACATAACTTGAGCTGCTGCTGCTGCTTCCCTGTAACAAGATAGATGACATTGGATTAGGTGCACGTGGATGCGTTGGTAAATCCACAAAGTTTTTTTAGGCTATCCCATACCAGGTAATATCTGCTTCTTATCACAGGTTGTTCCTTCTGCAATCTCGTTTCCATTATTCCAAGGTATTAAATAAAGAGAAAAAAGGTTAAAAAAGAGGGGTGTTCTTAAAAACATGCATACATTTAGGCTGTACAGTCCATGTGAAATTGCGTCCTCTATATTTTGCGTCATATTGAAAAATATATGAAAACGAAAGTGAAAATTTTGCGCCCAACCTGTACTGATTCTGTATACCAAATACTTGAAATGTACGCAAAAAAATCAAACTTGGGAAGGAAGTCGGAGCCCAGATTCCGACAAATAGCACTGTACTATAAATATAAATATTATTTTACATTTGACTTTACCTGATATTAGTTTATGTGCGAAAGGTATAGATATATGAATTGTATGCGCGAACAAACGTCTAAGTGACATTTTTAAATAAAAAATCACGAGTACATTTTTATATATAACAGGGAAAATATGAGGCATAAAATAATCATGCTTTGCACAAAAGCTGACTTTAGTCTAACATGTCTTCCTGCAAAATATGAATATTTTATGCATCATATTTTCCCTGTTATATATATATATAATGTTCTTGTGATTGTTTTTTTTATTTTAAAATGTTACTGAGACGTTTGTTCACGCATACACTTCATATGAGAAATTTTCGTGAAATTAAACATTTTGAAAAGCGCCCCAAAATAAAGATAGTGTCAATCTTGAAATTTTACTCCCAGTTGTCCTATTTTAGCCTTTGTGAATTATGAATGGTATTGATAGTTCATTTGCAGGTGTGTGTTTTATACTTACACATTGTTTACAAATTTATCAACAACCTACGGACGAGTTGTTAAACAGTTTATCAACACGCATACCGAAACTTAACTAACGTTCAGTTTTGACCTACTTAATTCTAAGAACATCATAAGGAAATTAGATATATGAAAGAGGAAACAGGGGAAAAGCTTTGTACAGGAATAGACCTGCGTTGTTAGATGGAGTTGAATACATGTACCTATTTGTGTTGCAATAAAGTGCCTAGAAAATACAGCTATGTTTTATTTCGATAGCTTCTATCCATGTTTAAAAATGGTAGTATGTTACTTTATTTCAATATTCTTGAAAACATTTAGAGGCAAGCGTGATCAACTCTGTATACCCTCAATACAAAATATTTTCACATTTCATGTAAAGTATTCATTGGTTCTATTTATGTTTGGTTACTAGCTTGTTCACGTCCAACTTGGGCGTGTTTCTTGATCTCATTAATTTCGGTACTGGGACTGGATCAAGACCGTGTTTTCGTAAAACACATTTCGAGCTACTGATGATAGAGCAAGTAACTGTTTCTAGAAGCCTTATGGAAGCAGACTCCGGAATTCTAGAAGGAAAGAATCATTTACAAGTTAACTCCTTTCAGAACTCGGCGACTGGCGACAAACGCTGTTAGGACCAATAGTTACCCTAGGTTGTATCGAAATCAAATACTGACAATTCAGATTAAATACAAACATCTTTCGAGAACGTGTAAATTTGACAGAGTACAACAATCGGAATACAAGATGCAAATAATTGCCAAGGCTTTGCAAAGTGAGGAATTAAGTCTCAGTCAATCACGGAAATTATTAGCTACAATTCAAAGAGACAAGTTTACTTACTTGGACCATGCTGTCGTCTTCGATGTGTCTTATATGAAAATTGAGATCGAAGTCTGGGGTGAGTGTTTGACAACACTTCTATTTAAAGGGTTCTGCACGTGACGAGGCATGCTGCAATAACCTCGGTCATTTACTTAAAACCGTCACAACATTCGATTCACTTGTCATGTATATGTCACAATGAGTTGTAGCTTTTACTTTCCCTGGTTTACCAAGCCAAGCAGATCCGGAAATCTGTCTAAGATACACGTTCTCTGTAGTTACTATTTTATTTCCGAGTTTACATTCTTTGAATAGTATGACAATTACAAATTATGATGCCTTTCTTTGCTTTCTTATTATTTTGTGATCTATGCTTTCTTTCCATATTATGAATTTATATGAGAAATAATACAAAATACAATCAATTAATTTTGACAGAGTCGAGTTCTGGAATAATCTAAAACCGTTGTACAGTAAGCTGTTGAATCCACAGCAAGAGAAATGTTATATGTCGACAAATCAATCCCTTTCAAACTGTACATTTACAGGAGAAATAATACTGTTTCATCAATAGAGTTTACATTCTTGATCTTGAAGTTTGAATTTCCCATATAATAATTATTTAATATTCTTCAGCTACTTTTGCACAAGTTCGAGGTATCTTCATAATCCCAATGTCAGACCCTGAAACTCCTAATATTACAGAGTAATACCATGTAAGTTACACAGGGAGGTAACAATTAGTTTATACCATATTAAAAAAACAACACAGAACATCCACCTACGATGGGTAAATTTGTTTTTTCACTCCCCTGTGAAATAGTTAGAAACTGATTACACACTATTATTATCTGGGTAAAGAAGCGGTCCAAGAGGCAAATAGTTCGGGGGGTCTATCGCCCATAAGAAGAAAAGTGAGTCCACTTGATTCCGAAGAGAGAAAAATGGTACTGGTTGGAGATAAGAATACAAGATACCTAAATGGACCTTCCCTTTTGTTTTTGAGTATATAAATAGCGTTTTGTAAATTGAACGGCGTGTGTCTCTGCACGTGGCACCGACCGAAGAAATGTCCTGATTACAGTGGCCTTGGACACAAACTTTATTTGTGTGTGTTTTATGACTTAAATACATTCCCATTTGATTTGTAGAAGTTTCGCGTAAGTAGAATTACGGAAAACGAATATACAATATCTTACAAGTCTTAGTTCGTACAAAATTACCTAATTATCCCAAAAAAGACAAATACATATATTTCAGTATCGGAAGAAATTTGTCACATGAGCGCAGGTTGATATACCCTTGGTACTGAAGTCCGCGACCGTAACCACTGGACAGCGCGTCTTTGATTTCTTATATTTAAGTTCTTATTCGTCAGCCACGATTGGCTTTGAGTTCGAATAGAGGGAGGCTTTTGTGCAAGCTAAAGCACAGTATTAAAATCCTAAACTGGATGACGCGATCCTGGGCTGTCAGACGGCTGTATTTAGTACAAGCAGTGTTAAGTGTTCAGCGTAACGCCTCTTCGTAACTGTCTGTCTGACTTTCACGACCACAGTCTGCTACTTTTTATTCAAGTAGCTCCCCAATTGTCCTCACGATGCTGGGTGAACACCTAAATCATGCCCCCGCCCCCATCGGGAATGGAACCCGGAGCCGCCCTTACTGAAGTCGAGCGCGCTGCTGACTGCGCCACACAGGAGGCTCTAGAATCCACGCTATTAAGGATGGTCTATTTTTTTAATTGGTTAATATGAACCCTAAAACGTGTGTAAAAATTCGTACCTTTTGCAAAAGTAAACTGACAGTTGTGCGATTTAAGTCGGTTAAGTTATATTGTAATAGGTTAGTGTTTTATTTATTATTATTATTATTTGGGGCCCGCCTTACCACCCCTGCCTCTTTGCATCCATTGCACAGGTTGAGCTGTGCACTTTCAAGGACATGCATCACACACATATTCGTACTTCTCAGCCTGGGGCGCCGGTCGGGTGGTCGAGCGGTCTGCGGCGGTAGGCTATCGACTCAACGGTCCCGGGTTCGAGTCCCGGCAGGGGCATGGGTGTGGATTTTAACACTTAACAGCTAAAGGCAAATCGTGACGGGCTGAAGTCCAAAATTACTAAACTGGCCCATATAAAAATAAAGTTTAAAGTTTCAGCCTGGGGCAGGCTTATCCCTAGAGATTGTTGGATTGCCGGAATTCCGGGATTCCAAGAATCTCCTATGTTCCACCTGTTGAGAGAGCTGGTGTTGCGGGATGGACTTATGACCAGGCATCCAGAATGTTCTCCTGGTCTATGTTCCTAATCTGATGGAACATTTGCTTGGAAGGGGGCCTACCTACTTTATTTTCTTTTTATACAAACACATACAGCACATAAAGACACAAACAGGACGACACAACATAACTTAAGTTTGGCTTCTTCTTCTGCTTCCCTGTAACGAGATTAGAATAAAAAGGTTAGATTCTGCATTCCTTGGGTATTGTGTTTTTCGTCTAGGCTGCATCCTCCTCTCGTCACAGGTTTGGCCTTCCTTCCTTCTTCTTTCTTGTTCTTCTTCGCTCACATTATTGAGCCATTGGAGGAGATGAAGAGAAGATTATGGTTCCTTTCTTTCTTTTTGGAAAGTTGCTTCCTGGCGGTTCACCGCACTCTCCATTCCTCTTCATTCTTCTCTTCTTCTCTGCTCCCCATATGCTTCATTTTAACACATTCACTCGCACACATTCACACGAAGATATTATAAGCACTGTTTGACCTCTGGTTGCGGTTTCCGCATCTTTTAGTCTTTTGTTAATTCATTATTGTCCCACTAAATATAACACTATCGTCAAGCCTGATTCCCTCCACAATATGCACACACATTCACACTAATCGAGTGCCTCTCACCGGAGTTCCAGGCGAGGCACTCTTTGTTGCTGGAGTTCCAGCAACACCTCATTGATGCTGATGTTTTTACTTTTCTTGAAGTTAGTTATTTTCTTTTTCGATATACAGAAGGTTAAACGATTTTGACGTCTCACCCACCTTATGAAAAACAACGGAACCGCCATCGGTTGTCTTCGATGTGAGTATCATGTCTCCTGGCAATAGCCCTGCATCGTAACTCCCATTGTAGGAGGCTCCGTTAAAATACAGGAAGGGGAATCTTGAGCCACTCCTCCTGGCAGGCTTTGCAGAGGCCACGGACAGTAGTGACACGACGAGATGCAAGTGCTCATTTTCAATAGGCCAAACTTTCAAAAATCCATGGGACTGGAATAAGGTGACTTCACGGGTATGTCCTGGAAGACAATACCCTGGATGCCGGTGTCTGTCGCCATCTGTTGCAGAAATCGCTGGGTACAACGCGACGTATGTGATGAGACTTTATCCATATGCACACGGACTTGACTTACTCCATTTCGGGGCGGTGTGACAATATGTTGCTGATAAAATGTGGAGTTGATCTTGCAGTTGTTGGGCACTCGGCGAATCGTTTACTTGCCTTCATAGCAGTATCACGCGACAACCATAAAGCCCTACGAGAAACTTGCTTTGCACTGGCGGATGAACCCAGGACGGATTTTTCCATCGCTGGGGATGTACGTTAGGGCTCGAATTTTGCCACAATCGCCTAGATAAAACCATGCTTCACCGCGTGTGGCTACAAACTTCCACTTGTCCCCGGATATATGGCATTCATAGAGGCGCCGGGTTTTTCTGTCCCTCCGATGAGCCGCAGTAAGGAAATGTCCACGACTTTTAAACACCATGCGGAGCTTTAATTTGTTACGTAGGTTGCGGTTCATAGTCGATTGTGCCACGTGCACTCGTCTTGCCATCACACGTTGTGGAGGAGGGTTTTCCTGTAAGGCCATTCGCCGCAACTTCCGAGCTACAGGTGGCGTCACCGCAGTACACGGTCGCTTTCTACTCCCCTTCGTGGGTGAACGAAGTGCTGGAACGTCGTTGTGTTTATGTCGGTTAATTATGTTCTTGATGGTTGTTGTTCCCAATTTTCCCTGCACTGTTTCTGAACCTGTGCCACCGAGAACTTGGCGTGGAAAAGTGCTACCACGTAGCCTTCTCAAAATCGGATCACCTTGGGTGCCATGATTCACACAACAATAACACACGCAACCTTGTCGTGATACTAGAAGGCTTTGGCTTCGTGTTACTGTTCGAATCATTCGGATCGGTCGATTGTGTGAGCAGGGGTTCAGGTTTCAAATCGGACACGTATAGACGGATCGAACTTCTGTATTATTTATTACTTTTAGTAGTAGACGTTTTGCTAGTTTAATGTATTTTACTTGATTTTCACCATTATGGCGTTGGAGTGTGTATGTTCAGATTTTTTGCCGTCGCGGCTGACCCGATCGCGCGCGCCTGTTTGCCTGCACAGTCCGCTCATGTTTCACTAGATGTAACACTTATGAGATATTTTACGGATCGCCACGCCCCAGAGCGTGCCACCCGGCCAGGTATCTTTTGCTATAAAATGCAGACATTTTATCTGCCATCTCCCGGAGGACCGTCACCAGTTCTGGCTTTCTCAGAACCTCTGTGACGGATCTCTCCCGCAGGAGGGCTATTTGGTCTCTAACCAGTTCTTTTGTTTCTCTATATCTGAGGACCACGTGGTCCGGGGAAGCCATTACCCCGCAGACGTGGCACGTATTGTCTTTAACTAGTTTTAAATCCTTCAGTCTCTGACGGTAGGGCCCATGACCGGTAACGAAATGCAGTAGACCTCCTTCCAGTTCTAGGTTCATGTTTGCCCTCTCTGCCACGCCTGGAAACATGCTAAACACTCTTCTAGTCTTAGATGTTTCATTCCAGAATCTTTGCAACGCACTGGGCAGTATTTCTTGAATTTCTCCCTTACTTTCTGCTGCTTGATGTAAGATGTTCATAATTTTATCTCCTCTTCCTCTCTTTAACCAGTACGCGGTTCCCATTCTTTTAATTTGAAGATACATGGTCGCGGTCTTCTCCTGGAGTGCCTCCACCGGAGTGGTTCTATAGGTTCCTGTAAGAAGGATTAAGATTTGTCTTTGCGATCTGTTGATAATTTGTATTTGTCTTATAGCATCCATCCGGTGGCACCAGGCGCTGGCGGCACATCCAACAACAGAGCGAATTATGACATCGTGGTACATTCGTATGATATTGATTGGTATTCTATCGTCGTTGCTAGCGATATTTACAATTTTATGTGATATCTTAAAAGCTTTATGTTTGATTGTAGTCACATGGGATCTAAAATTTAACTTTTCATTGAGTAGCACACCTAGCTATACGCCACCAGCGCCTTGTTCCACCGGATGGACGACGTAAGACAAGGGCAGATTATATATAGATCTCAACGACAAATATTGCCCTGTCTTACTGGAAGCACTCCGGTGGAGGCACTCCAGGTGGTGACCGCGATCATACCCATACACTTCCAAGTTAAAAGAATGGGAGTCGCGTACTGGCCCAAGAAATAAAACGAAGAGAAGATCATAGCCATTCTTCACCAAGCAGCAGGAAGCAGAAGTGAAATCCAAGAAATACTGACCAGTGCGTGGCAAACATTCTGGGAGGAAACATCGAAGGCAAGAAGAGTTTTCCGCATTTTCCCGGACGTGGCTGAGAAGACAGAATGCAGCTCGGCATAGAAGGACAGTTGCTCCATTTCGTAACCGATCATGACCCTTATGGACAGAGACTGAAATACCTAAACTTACTTGAAGAGAATATGTGCCGCGCCTGTGGGCTGGTTGCATCCCCAATTACGTTGTCTTTAGATGCCGGGCGACAGAAGAGCTAGTTACAGAACAAAGGCCCCTCCGGGGGAGACACCCGTCAGAGAGGTTCTTAGAACTCGAGCGGTCCTCCGGTAGACGGCGGAAAATGTGTCATTATTCTACAAGAGAAGGTTCTTGGCAGGGAGGCGCGCCTTTTGGGCGCGGCGCGTTGCACTGAGGTGCCAACACTGTAATGCCTGCGCGCGTGAGCGTGTCTTCCACAACGACCACGGCAAACGCGTGTACAAACAAACATTCCGACAAATTAACGAACAAGAAACAAATAAATAACATATGAAAGTACACTAATCTTGATTTAACGTCTATCTAATATAACGGTGCAAAGTAAGAACAAAAGCCGGAAGTCAATATAAACAAGACTAAGTATAATTTAACATTAGTGTGATGTTGCTGGAACTCCAGCAATACGGAGTGCCTTGCCGGAAACCGACGAGAGACACTCATAAACAGTGTGAAAGTGCGCGTGAGTGATAGAGGGAACCAGGATGTGTTGTTATTATTACCTAGTGGAAATCAATATAGGTCGATAAACTGAACGGAGGCTGCGGACACTGCAACCAACGGTTGAAATGATGTATGTACTACCCATGAGTGAATGTGTGATGGATGAATGCGGAATAGTGATTACCAATAGATGAAGAGAAGAGGAAAAAGTATTGCAGAACCAGTGTGTGATGAAAGACTAACCATGAAGAACAAGGTCAACTTCTCTTCTCCTTACCTAGAGGAAGACAAGAAGAAGAGATCGAGCAACGAAAAGACTGGCCGGCCATCTCCGTGACGAGACAACAACTGTAATCCAGAAAGAAGAACGCGAACTCCAAGGAAGCAGCAACTAAACTTTCTTTAATCTCGCTAAAGAGAGATGCTGAAAAGAAGAAAAAACTGCTCAAGTTATGTGTTGTGACGTCACGTATTTGTCTGATGTCGTCTTAAGTGTATTGTATGTGTTTCTGTATAAAATAAAGCATATAATAGTAGGTAGGGACTCTGCATGCAAATATTCCAACAACTAGGAACATAGACCAGGAGAACATTCCGAATGCCTAGACAAAAGTCTGTCACGCAACACCAATTGTCACGAACAGGTGGAACGCAGGAGATTCTTGGAATGCCGGAACTCCGGCAGTCCAACAATCTCTAGGGACAAGACTGCCCCAAACTGAGAAGTGCTAAGATGTACATGCTGCACGACCCAACTTGTGCAAAGCATTCAAAGAGTCAAGGGTGGTAAGGCGGGCCCCCAAATAAAAAAAATGGAAACGCAGTTTCGAAATACTGTATCATTGCATATTTCAATGAATGTTATTGTTTTTTACACTTAATAATATTTCAACCTCTTATTGCGCTAGCTCAGCCATTGCACTCCGACAATTGTAACGTAGATGTGGGGGTTCAATGTACCCAAACGCGACGACAAAGTTTTAAATACTACTTTCTCAAATACCAAGAAATGTACTTCGTGAAGACGCTATATTCATTCCAGCAGTTGCAGATAATCAAAAAGGCTTTTAAACACTTTACATAGTATGTTTGGATTGACACAAGATATTTTTAATGGAAGAGTATTTGTATAAAGAGAGAATGTTCTGCTGGCGAAAGAAAACGAAGAAAAAATGTTTGATAAGTTCTGACCTTTCTCGGACGGGTAAACAGAAAATTATGAACTGATTCCATACTATATGTTTCGAATAGAAGAGTCTTCAAAGTGGAAAGTAAGTGGCAATCTTCAGTAGTACTAAAATGGTGGAGCTGGGACACAAGAATATAGACCTAAATTCCATTTACGATCTTTTCTCGTTTTACGAGATGTCCAAAGGTTTCCCCAATGATCACTTTCCCTCCGACTTTATTCATAATATATATTACTATTTACCGATCATTTCTCGTACTCTACAAATATGGTTTACTCAATACATTTGTCCATTTACTGCGCATATCCGGTGCAATGTGTGTAAAATATTGTCTGTAAACCCTCATAATCATGCGAGACCAAGCCCAACTCCTTCCAAGCGGCAAACATACCATCACAATCGTGCGACACCGGGGCCAAACTCCTTCTAAGCAGCAAGGACTATACTTAAAGCACTGTAAATATACCCTCAGAAAAGTGTTCTGAAAGGTGGTCTGAAATGGATAGGCATCTACTTACTGCATTGCACTGCACTAGGAATCAGATAATGTATAGGTTTTTAGAACTTACATCAGGCAAATAGTGGTATGGTAGTCACATTATAGCACAGAGCAGCTTTTATTTTAGCATTATAGTGAACACTTATCTTCATATAGCGAACTGCTACAGAATACCATATATAACCTTCAATAACCTAATAAGCTCTAATGTAAATATTGGAATGATATCTTACATTACAGACCAGAGACGTTTCCGTTCTACCATAATAGTGTAAATTTTACATCATAATCACATACAACCAACTACGCACTACACTGGTAATCACAAGGGATTGTATAGACTTTACACTTTAATATCCTAATAAAATTTGAGGTGAATCCTAGGATGGTATACACATTATAGTCCAGATCCGCTTTTATTATAGCATTATAGTATACATTTAACTTCATAAACACACATAACCATCAACAGATCGTTGCTATGCTGCACTGGGAACGATGAATATATAACTTTATAAGCAGAAGGTGCGGAGCGTATTCTGTGTGAGGGGAAACTATGAAAATAGGCATTCTAGTGATAAACGTATACACAAGTAACTCATGTGCTTTCTTATTTCGTTCCTGATTTTCCGGTTCTTATTTCGTTAAAATTGCTTCAATACTATTTCAATCTTCACTTCATAAATATACGAAGTTTGAGCTATTAATATCACAGTACAAAAAGTATTTGCAGGCACTGCTTCTTCAAAATCCACTATAATTTTAATATTCATCCTTTCATTTATTACTAGTTGTTTTCGTTTGCTTATATTAATAACATACATGGGACGAATCTCTATTAAACTCTATTGGGTTGTACATCATATCAGTATTCTTTTGTGTCACACGCATAGAAGCCGTATAGCCATCATAT
Organism: Lepisma saccharinum; assembly: GCA_022664845.1. NCBI lineage: Eukaryota > Metazoa > Arthropoda > Insecta > Zygentoma > Lepismatidae > Lepisma > Lepisma saccharinum. Next base: position 23,516 of record JAGDQP010010205.1, read on the forward strand.
AATTTCAGATAATCAGCCTTTGCGATATCTAGATATAGGTTCTCACGAGGCAATATTACATTATGACCGTTCTTTAAATAAATGTTTTTAACTTTGCATTGATCAAACTTACTAGCATCCTTGTGTTGTGTATCATCATCACGACTAGTTTGAAAGAGAACAATTACCAAATCGGGCATATCAATTAACTAAATACTGCATATTGGGCAGTAATTAATTAAACTGTGTTGATTAAACATCAAACTCGAAATAAAAACCAGATGCTTGCCAGTGAATACTCTGATATATATGAAACTGAATTGGTATTTGTGGCTTTCTAAGTATATCAGCTTTCAGTTTCATCGCATAATTGTTTTCAAATTCAGCAATTGGCATTCTCAGTTTCATTGAGGTGATCACAAGTTTACTCGTATGAGGTAGTGTATTATCATCTAGAGTACCATCCGCTTTTTTTGTTCTCCATCGATAAAATAAAACATTATTATTTGCATTCATCTTAAATATTATTCGCAAACCACCCTTCCACATAATTTCTTTATAGTCACTAAAGAAGCCGAACAGTAGGTGCAAAGGAAATATCACTGTGTTTTCTTTCCGTGGAAGACTCATCACTAATTAATCCACCTAACATAATATTCAAGCTCAGGCTTTGAGAATCGGCATGCAGCGATAGGAGCTGAAGTGATTCCTGGATATTCGATTCTACCAATAACAGTGTCATGATTTCTTATCTCTACTTGAGAAAATAAGTATGGAACAAAATTATCTATCAGCTTAATATTTGATTCCGCTGTAAGCGTTCCTCCAGCATCCCTGCCAATAACTTCAATCTTTATATATATAACAGAGTAATGGGGGTGCGCAAATCCATCACCAACGTCTATATTGAACTCAATAACTTATTTGGTTCATTTAAATTGTTGAATGTACGACAATTCAAAGGGACATACGACATTGATACTCATAGCTCTCAATAAACTCCATCATTAATCAGACTAGACTATATTATATTCATTTTTGAGAATCATTTAATGATCATCTTTGATCATGAGAGTTGCGCTCATTATCGCACCATCAAAACTAACTGGTTCATGCCATTCATTAGTAACATTTATTTCTACAGAGCGTATATGACTGTTGAATAGGAAAGAAAAATGGATATTGAGGTTCATAAGCTATTGGTTCCAATAGCTGTTAACGATTTAAGTGTTGCTATAATATTTGTGTCCTCATGTTTATATTCGCCATCTGCTATAATCATGCCTCTTTCTAGGTTACATTAATTGTTACAATACTTAAGAACTTGGGAAGAAAATGCCCCACATGAGCCTTTACTGATTTGATATTGGTATTATTTTTGAAACCTAAAAACTTACCAATAATTCCAACATTAAAGTTTTGTGCAAATGGTGTAACTTCCATGCGATGCGTTACATGATTTTCAATAAATAGTACCTCTTTTGTAATGTTGTTTCTAATGTTGATGCATTATACTGCCCTGGTGGAATATTATGTTTCTCTCCTTTATAGAAGTAGGTGTTTTTCGTTACATTTGGTATTAGATGCATGCTATAGATTCCAATTAGTCAAATTATAATTTTGACTATCAATCTCATTATGAAGATTCAATCGAAGCTTTGGTGTAGTACCTAATAGATGCAACACAATCATGTTAACATATAGATTATATAGTACTCTCATGCATCATACATTAATAATCAAGTTTCAATCTTTCAATACCTTGACGAACATTATATCCATCAGATAAAACTTTAAAAGTTTAATACACAAATGGTCACAAATCACATCATCAAAAGGATGTATTCGATCATTATTATATTCAATTATTGTATTACTAGGTCTCAAATATTCCATCAAAGACTTGAGAAGTAACCGTACAAATGAACCGAATACATATGCTTTATTATTATCATACCAGTAGCATATCCAATGCGTTCCAGTATTAATTGAATTATCTAAGTTGACAGCACAAACTTGTCTGAAGGGTGGTGTAGATGGAAGATTGTCCGACATGCATACACCTCTAAAGTATTTTATATTTAATTCTTTAGTTATACGTTCGATATCATAATTAGTGAGTGCCTTTTTATATTAGCTTCTTCTTTCTGTTTCTTTTAAGACCTTTATTTCTAGTTAGAATTGATGATTTCATAACTTCAGTACGTCATCTTTGTTCTGCTAGTTCTTGTTTATTTTTCTTTGCATCTATTACTTCTTTAGCTATAGCTGCGGAACCACCTGCAAGGCTACCAACAGCTCCTAATGCAGCAAGAATCGCAGGAATTGTAAATATGAAACCACCAGTTTTTAGTTGATTACGAAGTTTCTTTAACTGCGCTTGACTTAGTGTCAGACCCATACTTTGCCCCTTCTTCAAACATCTTTGCTTCTTGCAAGTTGTGTTTTATTCAAATTGTCATTAATGTTTAATGACTTCATTTCATGTGATGGAATATGAAATACTACACCTTTAGCCTTCATCATAAACAAAACTATATTATATATGAAAAACCTTCTATATAGAGGACTGCATCTTCGTTTAACACATTATTAAGACCCAAAGCAAGCATTATAGTTACCAACCCATTTTTCCTTTTGTATTCATCGCCATTGCTACTCCCAATGAAGCTAACTTTTCACATAAACCAGCATCTTTGCTATCAACTCTATCAAAAGCTTTATAGTCTAAAGTCATGATCAGCTCTATGCTCTGTTAGAGCTTTAAAATTCTTATATGCAATATCATGCCCTCGGCATGCTTGATCTAATCTATTTATACCTCGATCACCTCTCACTAATCTTTCATCTAAACGTGTACCAGGGCCATAGCCCGTGCACAAAATTCATAGCCCAGGAGGTTTAGTTCGAAGAGCAATTTATTAATAATATCGTTCACTAAGCCCTTACCTTCAATAATATTGCCAAAATGTTGGTGGAAGTACATAAATGATCTTTATGAGATATCCTAATCCCTTTGGGTTCGAAACAATGAAATTAAATGAACGAGACGAAATCATATCGATTATGGCTACTTTCTCATTATAAAAGTTCTTGTTCCCTGCTTCTGCTTCACCTGCTATAACTAATAATCTATCTACTAACTTTCTAACATCACCCATCCAAATAAACTGTTACGGGATGCTTGTATACCGCTTAATCCCCTTTCCGTGTTTCCTTTCTTTGAAGCCCTCACCTTAGTTTTAAGTTCAAGCCAAATAGGTTTAATTAAACTTATCACTTAGGCTTGATTTCACTCTATTCTGAGATGGATAATGATTTTGATATATTGCATTCGTCATTTTTAAAATCTTCTGATAACTTTCATAATCTTCATCAGTGAAACACACCGGTTGCTTACGTGTTAATAAGTCCCACAAACCTTCTGTTCCTGTAAATTTTTCATAGATGGGAGATGATGGATCGTGTGCGATCTTACTCTCACTATATATGATTAAATCATCATTATCAAAGTAAACGTTATAACTTCCAATCTTCCACGTCATCACCCCATCTATATCAATAGAATGTAAACAAAACATTTCATCTTTATCAGATCTATTAGTGCTCAGGTATCGACTTGCTAATGAACCTAATTGAATTTCTTTCTCATCATCATCATCATTTGTTTCTTTAGTTTCAGGCAGCGCCTTAGGTGAAGCAAATAACTATTTCTCAAATGAGGTTTCTGATGGTGCTAGGGGATAGTTATATATTGTTTGTTGTGCTATAGGTATAAGTTCTGTAATAAGACTTTTATTGTCTGCGGTTTCTCCTTTGATTTCTTTTCCTAAGCTCTCAATCGCCTCGATCAATGGTTTCCCTTGACGTTTTTGCTTTTCATAATAGCTACGGTGACTCTCTATCCATTCTTTAAAGCGTTTCGCCAAGAGATTTTGTAATTCAATGTTATTTGATTTTCGCTTTAAAGAATGCGAAACGCTTTAAAGAATGGATAGGCACCATACTATATTAAAATAAATGCTAGATGTAACATACGTACATATATAACATACATATCATACGTATATACATACATTACTTAATCGTTAAACATTAAACGTAATGACATTCGATTCGTATTATCATAAACGTCACTCGATTATAAAAAATTGATCAATGTTATTTTTATACTTTCCGTTGTTCGACTTCCTTGTCATATCGATTGTTATAATGCCATAAGTCTCCTTCCGTGCTATAAAACATATATCTTTAAATCTATAAATTAACACGTTACCAACAACAAATTCATTATAAATATGTTTCAAGTTCGTGATATCTTGACGAAATATACATAAAAAGTTTGCGTTGGCTCTAAATAAGTTGTATCAGCATTTAATATGTGTCTGTGCTAAGTAAAACAATCCATTCCTTTATGCCTACCCTGTGTGAAGTAGTTCCGCACCTCGTTCTGATCCTCTAATACATAGTCATCAAATATAGTAACAGACCGTTGCTTGCAATCATCTAATTTTATAACAGGAGGTTTGAATGCAGCTAACTGATAACGGAACCTTTTTGTATATCATTATAAATGTGTTGCAATTGTTGACTTGTGTTGTTCTATGATTTTAGAGAATATGTATAAGTGCCTCCCTCCCCAGTAAAGCCAATTCGGTGCTAGAATGAAATTATGAATGACTAGTGTTGTCTTCCCACATCCAGATGAATCTATTATTAAGCAACGAACGTTATTTGGAAGAAGTTCACCATTCAACTTATCATAATCATTAGGTACCGAAAGTCGTTTCTTAACTCTCCACATTCAGTTAGTGTTTTAAAACTATTTATATTATATTATGACTAACTATATTATAGCTTTGAGATCGATCCGAGATTTCTGCTTTGAAGATAATCCTAACCACTTAACATATGCCTTGCTTTTAGTTCTGCGTATAACTTTTTCAATTAAATATGCATGTGGGTAATTGTCTTCATTAGTTCTTGCTCATAGAAACCACCCTTAACGATTTCACTGCGCTCATCTTTTAAGTGATAAGTAGGTGGATCAGTCCTAAACACTAGCAATTTGAAATATTTCTGTGCTCCAATTGCGAGTGAACCCTCTTTCAAACTTATTTTTAAACTTACTAATTTGAACATAGTTTTCTACTTTCTATGATGCCTTGGATGATGGTGTATACTTCTTGCTTTCGACTGTTGATATTAATTTCTGTTCGTTTTCTTTCTTGACGGCACCAATTGGTTTCATTTTGATTGAAATATGTTTTGTATTACTATACGTCTTCATCAGTGCTTGTAATATATTGTACCATTTGTAATTAGCTTGCAGTGTGAACTGCTTCCACATTAAATTATGTAATGTTTGATTGAATCGTTCAATAATACTAGCCTTCTGATCCCTGTATGAAGAATAATGTTTAATACCTTTCTGCTTCAAGTTAATAAACTCTTTATTATAGAACTCGCTACCGCGATCTGTTTCTAAGAACTTTGGTGCCTGTCCAAATGTTTTGAGTATTGTTTCAAACGCGCGTGAAACTTCCTTCCCTGTTTTATTTTTAACTGATACAGGCCATGCATGCTTGCTGAAAGTATCAATAGTGCTTACTGAAGGTGCTGAAGGTTAGAAGATAGTAGTAGCCCTTATTTAATTTGGCTAAGCCTTTCAAGTTCCCAGAGTTCATTTCAACCAAATCTGCCTGCCATAAATAATGTATGCCCTTTGTTACATCAGGTATTTTTAGTTTCGTCTCGCGCACTTGTGTAGTTCTTAAACAATTTGAAATCTACTATTCATTCTAACTAAGATCGAGAAATCAGTTTGCGATAAATATCATATTAACAGATATAGGGTGCTCAGCGAGCGAAAATTTACCCGATCGAACTACAAACACATCGCCTTCTACATCAAACTCATGAAGTACAATTTCATGATCCGATGAAGCATCTTGAACTCGACTACATTCACATAGACCTAATGATAAATCCCCTTACTTTTGTCCACCGCTCGCTGAATAAATATTAACAATAGGAAACTCTTTATTCTTCTTCTCAATCCAACGGAAACCTATAATTTTTAGATACCCAGAAAAATAATTCCGAAATAGGGCGTATTCATATCAATATCAACGTTACCAGTAACATTGCCACGCGTAAAGTCACGTTCATTATTAGGTATTGAATATATTTTAAAGAACTGAGAGCTACGCAAATTATGTATTGATCTTAACAATTCATTAGATACCCTATACATATTGCTTTCCAATGTATCTTCTACGTCTTTCAGCTTTGCAACAATATCATCCTTAATCTTATCGTTATTAGAATTGACGTTTATGATGGTTATAAACTTTTTAATACTATCTTACACCTCCCAAAGCTCTCTCACTGTGTGCATTAGAGCTATTGAAGCTTCTACACTACGGAATTCGTTAATGTCAGCATACATTTCGATAAGTTAAAAGTATTAGTCACAGTAGTATATTTTGTTTCTAGATCACTAATCTGTTTCTGAATATTAGCAATGAGAGTAGTGTGTGTTAGTGTAGTATCCTCTAAACCCTTCAACACATCCTTTAATCCACTGTCATTAACACCATGAACAGGAATGAATTTTAAATATTCTTGTATCGCTTCTTTAACTACATTCTAAATACTCGTCAATACTTCTTGTATGCTGGAAAGATCTAACGTTGGAAGAAATGATATACTGCTTTCAAGGTTTTGCAAGTGAATCTTAATATTTCCTATCACTTCAGGGAGGTTCTCTATGTTTTCAATTAAGTTTTCGATATTACTTATTTTCTTTCTCATTGCTTCTACCTGTTGCGAAGTTGGGAGTGTGTTAATAGTTTCTTGGTGATCAGTTAATTTCGATTTTATTTCATTTTGATTTGAAGCTAAATAATCTAAAGACTCGATATCAGATTGCTTCGGTGTGTTCTTTTGTGTTTGTACTAAATCACTATGAGCAGTGCTCAGAATATGCTAAAGATTGATTAAAACTGTAGGAAGATTAAAACCCTCTAACTTTTTATTTAACTTTGCGAGTGCTTTCTGTAAAATAGTTAATTCACTGTGGAGTTTATTCACAATGCTCTGTAGAGATTATTTAGTTCTATTTAAATATTTGTAAACTCTGAGATTATATTAATGAGTGTTTCAAACTCACCAAGCTTTCTACTAATTTCCGACACATCACTATAAACAAGGAGGTTGGTTAAATCGTCACAGAGTTTAATTCATCAGTAATGGTTTTAAGTTCATTTTGTAGTTTCGATATACCTTCTTGCATTCTTTGAAGATTATCTCGCGAAGAATTATTCTGAAGTGCATTTTCTAATGTGTTCACAGCTGTTTGTAGGTTGTTAAATGGGTTTTGAAGCTCCGTAGGCTTTGTTTTAATGTCATTGAATAAATCTTGTGCAGCAGTGTTTGAAATAAATTGATGTTTTATTAGTTGCATTTCATTTTGTAATCTTATGATATTTTGTACTTCAGTCAAATCATTTTTATTTACCAGCTGTGAAGACAACATAATAACACTCTAACTCATTATCAAGCTTTTGAAGTAAATCTAGTATATTGTGATTGTTGAGCTTCTGTGATTTCTTTCAATATTTGAAGATAATGTATTTTGTAGTGCATTGATTTCACACTTTAATACTATAATCCTTTGATCTAGTACTGTTAATTGATATTCATTAATATTTGAAGGAGCATCGGATAACGGTTCATGCTCATGCGACTTATATCGCAGGTATCCAAATATATCCTTTGACATCTTAAAATAAACTATATATAATACAAGGTTAGCAAAAAAGTTTTTTGATGTGACAATAATCATATACACACTTGATTAAACTCATGACACAAACAGAGGAAACAAAATAACACACGTGCCTACCAAGCGATTGGAAGTTAATCTAAGCACCGATCTTCAGTAATATCGGCACGATGCTCACACACACACAGCAATCGTCCTTGTATCGGAGAAATGGAGATATCAAAGCAGCTTCTTCGAGTGTGCTTGTTGTATGTATGAAGTGGGTCTGTCAGCTGCCGTATCAATTCGTCACATATGCCATACATTTGGTGAGAATAATGTGAACGACAACATTGCCAGGATTTCCGAATCAGAATTTCCGTTTGAGAGATGTCTTCCTGATGAATCTCGCTGTGGGCAACCTCGATCTCGTTGGATGATGAGACCCTGAAAACAGTCATCGAGAAGGATAGTGGTCTAACATGTAATAAAGTTGCAGAAATAATACGTTTCCGTGTTACAGTCAGACCGCACGCGCATGGGATATACAAGTCATACTAGTTAAGAAAGTGCATACGCCACACATTATCGCCATATAATAAGAAACAACGAGTGACAGACTGTTTATTCTCAAACTATACACTCGACATATTTGATCGCTTTCTCACTGATGACGAAAAGTGTAGTCCTTGCTCCCTGATGACACTATCAAACATACAAGTCATTGCCACATGATTCTGTTCGTTTCACCTCTGCTCTCTATATAATAAACTTACACTAAGTGGTGTATTACGTGCTCCTTCTACCTGATTAGACCTAATGAAGAGCATTCATTTTAAATGTATTTAAATATAAATAATTTATACGACACATATTACAATTATATACTATGGTTGAAGCTTTGCGCTATGCAAATTTTCATTGGGAACCATCACAATCAACATGGAATGACACACAGATACATATATTTCTGTAAGTATTCAGAGAAAGATTTCCATAAGTGAATGAATAACGTGATGTAACATACATTCTACATACATATACAAGACTCGTTTTTGTATTACATCAAGATTTAAACGCTTAAAGGAGAAATATTAAAACATTAAAGGAGACAAAAATTCTATCAGAGTAACAGTAAAATAAAAGTTTATGTACCTTGATCGCATGCTGTACCTGATTTGTTTTTGTACTCCTCTTTGCGTATCCTTTGATCGTAAACAATGCTTAAAATTATCCCATGAAATGGCTTGCTCGACGTTTTTCCGTATGACCTTGACTCTTTCTACTTTTATCATTTAAATCTAGAATCGCATACATTTTATCACGCAACCCAACAAACACACTCATTGTAAGCCCCTTGTACTCATCTTTCATCTTCCCCAGTTGCATCTTATTTCTTGCAGATACATTTATTCGGCTGCTCGTAATTACTAGTATCATAATACTCGATCATTTCTTTCATATCTTGATAAAAATCGATTGTCTTGATCTAATACACAAACGAATCATATCCTTGTATGCAATACATGTTGCTCGATACCGTGGTTTCATATCATAATTATATCTATACTTAAGCAACTTCGAAATGTCCAGCACAGAAACTCATACATAGGTAGATTTATCTAACTTTGCCGTTTCCTTGAACATGTGGCGTAAAATTGTCATTATAGATCTTACGTGATTTGAATCGAGGTGAGGCTACAAGCTTTCTACATGACTTTTGCTTATTTACAAGCCTCACGTCGATTCTGTTTCTCACATTTTCAATTGACTTTCCATATACAGTATATCGTTGTTCATTAACTTATAGAAATCATAGAGCACCAGTGCGTCGTGACGTGTTACTATTAATATATGGTTCGAGCCATTTGCTTTGCTTAAACCATAATACTTTATGAACACAAGTAAGCTGTAACCCGTGAGGTAAATAAAATTGAAGTAGTTGATATTGCACTATATAACTTTGTTTATCATTTAAGGTTAGCAGAAGCTTTTTGCATTTGCCGTGAGGAGGAATTTCATTTATAGGAGCCATGGTAAAATCTTGATATGAGTCAAGTAACTCTTGTGGGTAGTGCAAATCCACTTCAGCGAAGAAACCGAACTCACTATGTACTGGGTACTCCAATATCTTCCGTGTGTCATTCTTCTCTGATGGTGATGGTTCCCACTTGAAATTACCATAAGGCAAAGCTTTAACAATAGCACTGCCGTATAGATTATTCATGTCTAGTTACATTAAGTATGTTGGTTATTCGTTAGATTTATAATCGTTAACATAGACATTATTAGCCTTGGCATGTCGTAATGTACACTCCGTTATACCACCTCTGATCGACTGCTCTATAAAGACATGAATAATCACATCAGACAGCAGTTACAGCTCTTGTTTTGTTTCATAGAGCATGGCATTCTATGCCAATTGAGGTGTAGTATACATTTGGGCAAAATCGAGACCATATGCCTTGAATCATGTATTTCTAAACTTTTGAGCCACATCAGCTGTTAACGTCTAATGTTAAATACACATCATGGTAATCACCAAAAGTTTTACATTTAAACTGTCTCCACAAATTCATAGCACACTCATAATCTAGATCACTGCATACAGTGTTATTTAAAGAAGTAGTGAAATACTTTTGGTGTGGTATTTGTTTTGTATTGAATTTTGTTTCATCAGTGAGATACTCATATGGGAAGTAACCCTTACGTGTGAGTAGTTTCACGTCATGTGGCATAATGAGCACGTTATATTTCAATTTAGTAGGTTCTAACTTTGAGACTAGATCATTTAATTGTGTGGCAAGAACCAATACAGATCTAAAAACCTTAATTCAATATTTCGATCACCAATGGTAAACATTTTAGGGGAATGTGATGTAACGCTCCTCTGTTTGTGCTTTGAGTTGTAATCCTAAGTGCTAAACTTTGCCAGGCTGTAATTCTAAGTGCTTTATAATCAAGTGTGCATCGTAATTGAAATATTATGGTAGAAAACAGGCACAATGTTTCTTGGTCGTTGTATTTGCATGTTGCTACGATTACAAGTTGCTGCAATGATATTGCCTGTGAGATGGTCGTGGTGACGTGTTTTAGGATTATCTGCTGTCAAATAGCAATCACAAGCACTACAATAATGCTTCATTATGTTTAAATTTGTTGTGGTGATATTGGCGCTAGAGGTTTTGTATGCAATAGTTTATTCGCAATATGATGTAATTGATTTCCTATTCAATAAAAGAATTCTTCAGCGACGTTTCTGCCTCTAAATATCAATGTGTTCGATGTTGTAGTATCGCGCCAACAAACCAAATACCCTAAACTGCATGGTTCATATCGTGGAATCTTTTCTGTATATGATGCACTGGGATTGGAGGAACAAGTACTGATCGGCATTACAAAACATTCGAAGTCTCCAATGATTATGACATCACTGTTCAGCAGTGAACGTAACTTCTTAAACATAATACTTTGTCCTTGTTTTGCCATGATTGTTCTCACGTCTTCCTGCAATATACAAGATGTTCTAATAAGTTGCTTTGTGTGTTAAAGTGCGATAGGCATCGCCTAAAGTAGTATTGTTTATGTTCTTGTTTTGTAGTTTGTGTTGCGCACTAATTTACTACCTTCCCTCGAAAATCATTTCAAGATAAAGAAAATCATATTTCAATAACTCTTTCTATAATTCTTCCGTGATATCAAAAATACGTTCAGGTCACCTCTTCTTCCATCACTGCTACGAGAACACACGAACGCTTCCAACAAAAGAAGCCGAAAAAGCAGTTTCCCCGAAAAGTGTCTTTATTCTACTACACTGGGGTGGGACAAGTTGACGAGGTGGCCATTCACTAGTATCTCGTCATTTCACTCGGGAGTTTTGTTTGAATAGGAAATGATCGGTAAATGATAATTTGCATAGCAGTAACATAGTAAAACATGAGTAATCCATATTTATAGAGTACTGGTATCTTGATATATGGGTTTATTTAAAACAGTCATTCACTGGGGGTGGTCATTCACTGGTCAGTTCACCAGGGAGTTTTGATTGCATAGGAAATGAGGAGTAAATGGTAAAATGTATTATGAGTAAACCATATTAGTACTGAACGAGAAACGATAGGTAAATAGTAATATATATTATGTATAAATCATATTTATGAATAAAGCATCATTTTGTTAATTACAGAAAATGATCGGTAAATGGTACCATACAAATTTTTGCCTTAATGCTTCATACATTACGAATAAACCATATTTATTGAGTTCTGAAAATAAGCAATAAATGGTAAAATACATTATAACTTGAAAAAGGTATCCGATATTAGGGAACTTTTGGGGTCTTCGTAGTACGAGAAAAGCTCGTAAATGGTATTTTAGTCTATACTATTATGTCTCAGTCCCGCCATTTTTGTACTACTATCTTCAATATGGACCGTCTAAAAAGAATATAGGAAGAAGTGAGAAAGAACCCAAATGGCCATCAAGTGTGGACAGCCTCCAAAGATTATTTGAAGATCAGGTAATACCACTTCAACTGTATCAGGCTAGCAAGGGAAAATATTTTATTACATCTCCTTTCTCTCTATTACACATGCTGCAAATGTTCAGAAAGTATTCCTAGAAATCGGTTTATCAAGTATTAAATATATTGGATGATCTCTTAGTTGTATCTTTAGACTGCAAAGGAACAGAATTAGACAAATATCCATCTATAGAGTCAATACCTCCTGATTATTCGCTCGTATTGCAAACTTCACACAGTTCGTGAAAGAAAACCTTTCACGAAGTGGAAATTCACAACTTTAAATACTTTGTAATTGAGCTAGATTGAAATAGGAAAACAAAATTTGCACAAAATAATAATTATTTACATTAAATCCGGAACATTAATTTTCATTGCATTCCGCTGGACTTTAATCACGAAAATATCTACTACTTGATACTTACTGATTACATTCACTGGCAATATTCCCACACTTGAAGCAATTGATTAAACAAAAGCAAGAAAGTATATACGACTGTGAATTTTATTTATAACTATTTTGCCATTTAAGACTTAGGATGGGGAAGGGAAGGGCAAGAGTACCATCTCTGCACTTGCATGGTGTGACTGAGAAAAAAACTGTAAAAACCTGTTAGGATGGTTTGCCACTAACATTGAGCCTAGAATTTCCCGAATGCAAAAAGTCAACGCTCTACCTCTGAGCTATGGCCTCTAGGTACATTGAGTAGAATGAGGGAGAAAAATAATTTTGGTCTGTGACAACTAGATTCCAACAGATGCCATTGCCATGATTCTGACAATTGTAAAATCATTTCCTCCTAAATTTTCCTTTCTAATGTTGCTGCCGAATACACTTCTCGTTTAGCTTCTGGTAGTGAATTCTAGTTTCCAGCAACTTTTACGACCCTTGGCTAAAGAACAACGGGACTGGCAACCTGTCAGTAGTTTATGTGGAGCAGTGGCGAGCGCATGCTCGCAGAGCAATCTTGAACATTCGAGAAGATAATGATATAGATGAGTTGCCGCTCTCAGTCACGTTTAGTCTGCGAGCAGCGATTGAAGAGAGGGGTGTGCAATAGTGTTGTCGGAATCATGCAAACGTGAAAATTTAGCACCGCATTAACCTGAAATTCCTTCTGCAATTAAATAAAACACCGAGTGTGTGAAACTCCTGCAGGGTGTGTATGGTGATAATACGATGTCACGTACGCCACTGTTTGAGTGCCACAACCGCTTCAGCGAGGGACGAGAGTACGTTCCAATCCATGCACTAAAAAACTCCCTCATCACCTCGAATGAAACAGGCATGCAAGAGCAAATCGAAACTGAAAGTCATGCTCATTGTGTTCTTTGATATCAATAGCCTGATCCTGATTGAATGGGTACCATCAGGCCAGACAGTGAATAAGCAGTATTATCAGGAGGTGTTGGTGAAGCTGGGAGAACTCATGAGGCCCCTCTTGCGGAAGAACAATGAATGGATTGTGCATCACGACAATGCTCCTTCGCATACTGCTTTGACCGTTAAGTAGTTTCTGGCAGATAAGAAGACTCCAGTGTTGGAATACCCACCGCATTCGACGGACTTGGCACCGTGCGATCTTTTCTTTTCCCGAAAGTGATATCTGCTCTCAATGGAACTCATTTTCAGGCTGTGGAAGAGGTGAAGCAGTAAACAACAGCGGTACACTTGACACTTGAAGAGTTCCACAACTGCTTCCAACAATGGAAACTTCGTATGCAAATGTGTATAGATATGGGAGGGCAGTATGTTGAAGAAGATCACCTTTCATTTGTATGTTTGTGACAATAAACGGTACTTTTGGCACCAGTCCCGTTATTTTTAGCCAGACCTCTTGAGGTAGATGACTTGGAAAGGATGTGTAAATTAAGGTATAGAATCAGTAAGATATATGCTTCCATATGTTCTATGAAGAGAAATTGAAACAGAAGTTCCAGAGCTTCTCAAATACTTAAGTGAGGTCACATAGATGGTGACGATCTCATAATTAGAAAGATATAAAATAAAAAATGAAGATAAATGCTCATGACATGAGATTAAATACTGTATGTATAGAGTACTGGTCTTCTACATACATATGTGTGTGTTTAAACCTTTCTAGCATTTCTGTACAGTCGCTATAAATGAAGTGGCAAGTGACGCGGTGAAAGAGCAATAACTGTTGAACCAACGAACCTCTCATGGTATTATAATTGATCGCGCACCTGACAGCGAATCGTGAGACTGGAATCTGATACACCGCAACGATCGTATCCATTAAACCTCTTAATCTATTTTAAGTGTTTGACAAAATTTGATAGTTCACATATTCGAACGCCATCTCTTTTAATCATCCATACTTTTTTTTATCTTAATCAAGAAACCAAGGTTGTAGTAATTTTTTCTATGAAGCTTAAAAAGAATATAAATAACACTCAAGAACATCTATTATTGTTTTTCAGATTTCTATTTCTGTTGGCAAAGGACAACTTTGGTTGTACTGAATTAAACTGAAGACAGAAGAAGAAAATAATTATAATCAAATAAGTACATTTTTCAACCGATGATAAGACTTGGAACCCATTTAACTAAATATAATTCAAAATGATCCTTTTTTGATTATGGATTTATTTCTTCTTATTACACAATGTAACGAGATCTATAAAATCACACAACTCTCATCTCTATATCTTAATTGGTACAAAGTCACTTTAAATTATAACAATTTATAAGCGTTCCTAATTGTTGAAATAAAATACCTTCTGATACGTATCTAAAGTAAGCATCTCTTTAGTATACGTCAGGCGTTCCATTTGGAACCATAAACGGAGAAGTCACAGGCGATTTCTGTTAAAGATGCATCACGTATAATGAAAAAAAGATCCAACCTGGCCTTTTCTAACCCGTCTTCGTTTGCTTTCGCTCACTCGACAAAATGTCCGTGATTTTAGTAGCAAAACATCAATGATGAATCGAAATAAACATGTCACTATGATGTAACATTACCATGATTCCCATTCATGAACCTGTGACTATTGCGATCGGAAAAATAACGCCCAACGTAAGCTAAAGTAATACCTGGGGTCAGTCGTATACCAAAAGTATCCCAAATCTAAGGTGCGTAAATTCTTAATTAGATGATGGCGGATAACTACTATCCTGCGAACTTATAATGATAGAAATATATCTCATTATATCTTTAACCTTTGTATTGACAAGTACGAAGATATGCAATCAAACTTTAATAAATACCATCTCCTTACTTACTAAACAATAAGAATTGATTTCGTCTTTGATTTCCATCAAAGTATATCTTGAAACATTTTTACAAGTAAAACGACATTCCAAATTCGTTGCTAAGTGAATCAACAATCTTTTCGTTTTTCTAAAACAGCTAAAAATCATAAACAAGGCTAAAATTGATTTATTGCTTGAAACAATTAATTCTTTCATTTAACATCTATTTAATAAATTTCTTCATTTCTACCAGCGTATTCGTAAAATAACCATTGTTTAAAATGTAACATTTTGCAGATAAAGTGTTCAGATGCCCCTATGTTGAACTTCATCTTCATTTAGTTGAACAATTAACTAGTTAAAATATCACGAAAATATGAAACAGAGGAAGGAATTTAGTTTATAAGAAGCGCGCATCAATTCACATTAGTATTACACACAACTCATGGGTCATTCCATGTGAAACCAAAACACTTTTTAACAAAATTCTACTTCACCTTCTCAGATTTCTATGATTTTCGGTTTATTACAAGAATCTCTCTCTTTTAAAAAATATTTTGACTCATTGGTTTTCGTTGCAGTAAAATTAACAAATCAGAAGAGAGCCGTTACAAAATTTCTTAGTACTCTGCAATGGTTGGTCCTAGAGAGCTCGGAGATGTCTCATTTTAAAGCTCTTGTAATAAGCTTTCATTCGAGATGACAGCTGACAGGGTGGCACAAAAGTTTATATCTCAAAAATTAAATTTTATTTTCTCACAATCGGCCATCTCGAAAATGTTCAAAAAATTCTGATATGTTGGTCATACCTCCCTACAGCTACCATGAAAATTGTAATTTGCGACGGTAATGAGATCATGAGCTATAAAATATTTTCGTCATATGTCTGGGGAGGAAAAGAGATTAACGGTCCACATGAAGATAAAAAAAAACTTTGGTAAACTCTGCATTTTTGTGCCATTTGAGTAACAGCTGTTAAACTTCTAAAATCCACAAACATCCGTGCCCGTCAGGAATCGAACCTCGAGTTGCAGACCTGACGCCTCAGACCGAACGGCTACCAAGGTTGGATCCATATTAACAATTTGAATTATTTATGGCCACTAGCGTCGGGCATCTATAGCTCAAGCTGGAATAGGAAGGGGAAAGGATGCAGTATAAAGTCGGCCAGATCTTAAGTTCAATGTACCAACAAGATATGTGCTCGGTGGGACTGACGAGAGGCACTAGGTCCACATTAAGACTATTATATAATATTATTAGAACCGGGTTCCTCAATCTTAAAAACGGGACCAGGATTAGTATCCTGGAAAATGAAACTGAGGATCCGGATCTAATACTTGGAGCCGGGTACCCGGATCAGTATCCTGCAATCGAATGCCTACGCAGATAGGAATCTTGAAACTGGGAACCGAATTTTGGAATTGGGCACCGAGATACGAATCTTGGAACCGGGTACCCGGTACCTTCAGAACCGAAATTTTGTTCCTTCAGGGTCGTTTCGCCCACTTTTGGATATATATATATCTTAGACCTAATTCATTATTAGACCTAGAGAAGCAAGCTGCGCAAATTAAGAAACAATTTGACTACGATAATTCATGATTATGGTAATCATTATCATAATCGTATTAATACGATATTCATAATTCATCACTTACCAATTAATATTATTTCAGTATACTCTGCCTGCAAATTATTATATGCACTATTTTTCTTAAATATTCCTTCTTTCATGATAGGACTTTTTTATATTTCGATAATGTATAAACTTGCTAGTGGATGTTATATTATGATCATAATGATAAGCAAGAACCTATTATGACAGGGTTAGCCGCAACACTAAACTCGCGCTTCAGGCCAGGCCGTAAGTTTGTCTGTAGACTGTGATGTGTGCAGTTAGCTACATGTTTTGTTTTCTGTGTTGGATTTATTATTGGGAGTGAACACTGTGGTCTGATTGAGAACTTTTCAGAATAAGAAGAATTAGTGAAGAGTAAATTTTCCAACGGTGCATTATACGATTTCAAGTATCATTCTTATTAGTTAGCTACTTTTTTTGTGGATTTATTTTTGAAGAGTGAACACTGGGTCTGCTTGAGAAGGTTTCAAAATAAGAATTAGTGAGGAGTCAATTTTTCAGCATATCATTAAGTTACAAAGATCATTCTTGTTAGTTTTTATAATTAAGGATATTTTCTTTCATTCTAGAATGGACGAAACTAAGAATTGGACTCTGAACTCTTAATCCGTTTAACAAACCAGCCCATTCCCATAAAAGGAGGGGACTTAGACCAGTGTCGATAAGGGTGTGCTATCTTTTTCCTGAGATACCAAAATTTGAGATAAATGGAGAAAAGCTGTAGGGAAAATAAGGAACGCGTCCCAGGTACAATTAAAAATGTGGAAATGAGTCCAGAGTCAAATTATGAAGGTAGTGAGGTTTCTGGAACATCTAACAACTCTGGAATCTCTTAACAACTTTAACACAAATTTATGAAAGAGAAAGGAGAGTCTCCCGTAGACAGGATCAAAATTAAATACAAATATTCGTCAGGAAAGCTGCAAAAGATACACACTGTTATAATAGGCAAGGTACTTATCAATGCAGTCTTCTTCCGATAGTGACATTGAAAAAACAAATGTTTTATTAGACCATCTTAATGAAAAATTTATCTCAGCCAATAAAATTTTACAAAATGATGCTTCTGATAATCTTGCCTGAGTATTGAAATATTAGGAAAATCGTTGAAGAAATTAATGCGCACAACTACACGGTGAGACAGTCAAAGAAACTTTTGATGAAAGGAATTCTTGCTATCGATCATCAAAAGCCTGGAAAGACTCTATCAAAAGAAACTACTTACAAAATCAAAGGTTCTATGAGAGATGAGGTTAGCAGATAGATGTGTGAAAGACTGCATTTCAATAAAGCACAAGACAGCAGAACTTAAAAAGAGTCAAAACGTTTGATCTTATGCAATTTGATGGAAGCATGGAAAGTATTTAAGAAGAAATACCCCGACTTAAACAAAGGATTTTCAAACTTTGCAGAGCTAAGGCCTAGAAACTGTGTCCTAGCTGGTCAAACTCGAGCACACAGTGTATATGTATGGACTATTCACCAGAATCTAAAGTCAAGATTGCAAATTCAGGACTACGTTCTTTCACTGACGGCGTCATCAAAGACTACGTATCAAAAATGATGTGCAGTCCTCCAACAAATGATTACAACTTGGGAAAGTGTGTAATTTGCCCAGGCACTGATGCCATTCGATCAGCATTAGAAAATGTCTTTGTGATCATCTTATTGAAACCGTTACGTTTAGATAGTGAATCACAGTAGACATGTGTAATTTAGAAACTGTTGTGAAAACAGCTTCCGACCTCATTCATTTATTTTGTGATAAGTTGTCTGAACAACGTTATCATGATGTTATTGCCAAACAGGAAAGCAGTTGTATGAATTATGTAGAGAGAAACCTTTCCGAACCACTGTTTGCCGTTGTTTGTAACTTTTCGGAAAATTACTTTTTCATTATACAGGACGAGGCTCAATCTTATCATTGGACTCGTGGTCGCGCAACGGTTCATCCGTTCGTTGCATGTTTAAAAGATGGCGAGAAAGTTAAACATGTGAGCTCTGTTATAATTTCAGACTCTCTTGAATATAACACTTGCTGTGTACCTGTTTCAAGCAAAGCTTATCGAATATTTAAGCAATCAATTTGAAAAAAAATCAGACAAGATTTTCTACAATTCAAACGGCTCTGCAGCACAATACAAAAACAATAAAAAGTTTGTTAACCTCAGTCACCACCACAAAGATTTCGGTGTTTCTGCTGAGTGCACTCAGCAGCAGAGGCGCATGCACGTGGCAAAGGCGCATGCGATAGTGTGGGAGGGACAGTTAAACGGTTGGCGGCAAGAGCTAGTCTGCAAAGGCCAAAAAAGACCAGATCATAACACCACATCAACTATACGAATGGGCTAAAGACAACATCTCTCGATCTTGAATTCGTTATTCAGGACGAGTACATAAAAATTTAGAGTTCTTGAAGCAGCGTTTCCCAAGATCTCTAACAATTGTCGGAACTCACAAGTCGCATAGATTTATTGCCAGTGACAACGAATCAAATATTTTGGTGAAAAGAACGTACCGTAACACTAGCTAAATATCAAACTGATTTTTTACATAAATGGATACATAGCTGCCATGTACAATGGAAAGTGGTGGACAGCGTGTGTGCTGACAAAAATGATGATATACAAGAAGTGAAAGTGAAATTTCTTCATTCAGCTGGTCTATCACCTTCTCTCACTTTTCCTTCAAACTTGGATGTTTTGTGGATTGAGCAATACATACCTAACACTAAAGGCCATAAATAATTCAAGTTCTTAATGTGGACCGTTCGTATCGTTTCCTCTCCAGGCATAAGATGAAAATATTGTATCTTATGATCCCATTACCGTCCCAAATTATAATTTTCATGGTAGGTGTAGGGAGGTATGACCAATATATCATAATTTTTTGAAAATTTTCGAGATGTCCGATTGTGAGAAAATAAAATTTTATTATTTTGGGGATACAAACTTTTGTGCTGCCCTGTCAGGTGTCATACCAAATGAAAGCTTATTACAAGAGCTTTAAAACGAGCCCTCTAGCACCAACCATTGAAGAGTAATAAGAACTTTGGTAAAGGAAAATTTGAGTTTCTTGTGATTTTTGAACTTCTATAAAAACGGAGTTAAAAAAATCTAAAAGAAAATAATAATAAAATATTCTCAACGGTTACTAACAATAAACAAAAAAAAATAGAAATCTGAGATGGTGAGGTAAAAAAGGTGTGTTGAATTGACATGGAATGACGACCCTCATGAAATATTAGAATGAGCTACACGATGTACGAGAAAACCTTGCAACAAATTTAGTAGGTTACAAAATACTTTCTCATAAAGAAAGAATCATGCCTCATATACACATTTTTGGGGGATGAGAGATTTCGCTCATCGCTTCTCAATCAAGGAGTTTCGACTCTGATTCCAGAACGAGACAAGTGGTTGAGGATCTACTGAAAACTGTCCGTCATGAGCACTTTGTCGACTCTATCTTTTCTAGCACAGTATGAAACAACCATCTGTTCACCTCGTCCAGGAACTGTCGCATCGTAAAAAATGTTTACGAACAAACAAATCTTTAAATAACTTAGGTGAAAGAGTGATGTTAAACAATACATAAAACTTCCAGAAAACACTAATCAAATCATGGTAGGTGCCGGCATTTGGTCAATGTTTAAGAAGTGCACCATCGACCATGTGATCTCGAACCAAAACGCAATTTGTATTCATGAACGCGATGGTTCACCACATGAAAAGCGCTTCAAGCCCTGGCCTTAGCAAATTACAGACGCAAAAACAATTAAGCTAATTTTAACCTCGGTTTTCAATGCAAGTATCTATAATATGCTTTTGTAGTCTAAGGACTTATTTTGTCCTGAATATTATCTAACATTTTGTAAAATGTACTCCGTACAATCCTGTCCTTATTTGTTATAAAATATCCCAATAGTTCCCGTTCACAATTTCTTCTAAATTCTTGCATAACACTGTTCGATGTCAGACATTCTTGTAGAAGAAATTCTAATAAATCGTTTCTTTGTTTATGTAACAAAGTCATGCAAACGAAACGTGGACAATCAGAGTTTAAAATGATCCTGTGTTTCTCAGTATCTGTCAGAGAGTTCACGATTATTTTCATTCCTCTTTCCGGGTCAAAAGCAGAGGAACCAAAGGTAAGGAAATTATACAATAGGTCAAAACATACACTACTTCGATGATGAGCAGGAACCCGACACCAGAACATACCAAAAAGCTCATTGTAATTATAGGTCTCCCAACGTTCAATTTTATATAAAATATTCAACAATGTAACGAAATGATCCCTCTTATCCAATAATGTCCACATATTTTCAGCCATTTTCAGAAACATCTCTTGCAACGGCCAATTCAAAAAACATTGTAGTATTACACCTTTAATATATTCATCTCTTCTTGAAAATAGCATAATTTTGTGTTCTTCATTCATAACTGACAATAAAAACAACAACGTATTAGATAAGTAAATGCACGAAACATACGAATTGCTCATATCGTGAATTTCAGATGAAACATGCAGAACAGTGTCGACTAAAATGTTATCTTCATCTTCACTATTTGAAATTTGCAATAAAACCTTAATTGCTGTGTCATTTCGGCATACATCAGGCATTTTAAATGCATTCTCTGGCAATCGGAAACTTGAAATCAATCTCTGCCGTCTCGATATTGAAACGCCTTTCAAATTTCCTTGTCTCTTCATCCGCCAACTCCAATACTGTACCATCAGGGATTTATCGCCTCCTATGCATGCAGCATTTCTTTTATAAGTCTCCTCCAACTGTCCCCATAACAAAAGGATATCATTTTCTAAACTATATAAGCATGCAAACTCATACCGTGCACTAATTTCTAGATTAATATCGTTAACCAACATTTGAGCTGTTTTTCTTCTGTCAATGGTACCTCGCGACGTCCAACAAAATTCCTTTGGTGGTTCAAAATGAATATTACAGTGATGGACATGAAACTCCATCCACGCCAATATCTCAAAACCTATTGGCTTAATAAAAGTCAACAATTTACATTTAAATGGTTGTGGTACTGAAACTAAATTAGCGTGTTCCAATACTTCAGATTCTATTTCAGCCCACTTATTTAAGAGTGCATCCCAATGCAGTTGAAAATTTAATTTTGATATTAAATTTCGAATCGTTTCCTTCTTCCACAGTGTCACAACTAATACAACAAAAGTCATCCTTTCGAGGGGAAACAATGAATTTAAATTTACTTCCATTTTATGTCATATTATACCTAAAATAATTTTAAAATGAACAAGCTATTAAAATAATAATTGTATCTTTGTGATCCCGCAAGTTCTCAAATGTTTGATATTATCATTCACACTTTTCAAACACAAAATACTTTTATCAACACACACAACACACTTCGCATTTTTGTTGGTTAGGGTCAACAACGGCGATACTAGCTGGTCGCTATTTAGATTTACAAACTGCTGGTCCTTCATCTTGATGTTTTTCAACTTAACAGTTATGGAAAAAACTGTAAAAGGAAAAAAAATATTACATATTTCATGGGAAGTTAAGGCACTAGAATAAAAACAATACAGAAAGTATGATAGTTTAATGGCTAAAATCGCGGTCATTGGATAAGCATTTGCGAGACATAAATTATAAGTTCTTCTCCCTCATGATTTTTTCATTATTTACACTCAGCTAGTGTCGGTACCTACAGTAAGACGTAAGATTCAAATATTTCTCATATCTTTCTTTCAAAGAAATTTGCCATACAACGCCATCCAATATAGTACTCACGCTCATCAGTCCATATTTATACATTTCAAAACTTTAATCTTTAAAATTATATTAATAAACTACAAAAATGAAAAAAAATTACAGAAAACATCTTATGTAAACATCTTCATGTATACAGCTTATAATACATAAATAGAAAAAAATGCTATATATTATGGAACAAATCAAGACCTTAGAACAAGGATACATCTGTCTTTCTCACACACACACATACACACATTCTCTCTCTCTCTGATTCCACTTTGCGCCTCAGTAGTAAGAAATAGTAGATTGAAATAAAGAGTATTAATTTCTTTCTCCAACTGATTGTGATTCCTCTGTACATTAAACAATCTAGCAAGAATCGGTAATCGAAAAAGGATTAGGAAAAAAGATTTATCATGTATGTTTCGTTAAATACGCACTTGAGCTGATTAACACAACAAACATGGCAGGATGCGGATGAATAGTAATGGCATCAGCCCGTAACACGTATTTTGCTTCAGTAATCATGGACACAACGTCCAGTCAGGAAAGACGGGTTAAAGTCAGATTAGATACAAATATATTTTTCATTATACGCACAGATTAACACTCACTCCATGTGCTCGCCCCTTCAAAACGTGGAAGCAGCCAAATAGTCCTAAGAACTTTTCGCTCTTTCACTAAATTTAACATTTCATGACTCGTAACTTCGTAATATTTAGATTTCAACGCTTCCACACACGTTGGACATATTACATGTTTGCGAGCCATAAATAAAGTCTACCCATATAATTCACTGTAGGCAGTTTTGAACTTCCGACATAAATAAAAAATCAAACCTTAAACAAAATGTTTGTTGAAATAGTAACATCCTACAGCTTCATTGGGAATTATAGTAGGCCTATATCAATTTCTACTGCAATAGTGATTGCACAAAATCTTTAGAAGAAATATCAGGTACTCTTTTCCTCCACAAGATTCTATTTTAATCCTGTTGAAAAATATTTGTGCACATCATACAAACTAGGCCTTTATTCATATAACGTAATTAGTTTCCCTGCTCCATTTAGACACTTTAATTTACAGCGGCCCTGAAGTACAGCTGCCACGTGCTCAAGCCCCAAGGGATGGGATTGGTAGATCACTGCGTTTAATTCAAGAGATTTAATGTGTGCAGTCTGAATCGTGATATCATTTTGAACCGACAGCTTGTTCAACGACTTGCTCAAGCTTGATTGAATCGTGTACGAGGAGCTTTAATGGAGTAAGAACAAAATTTAGAGTGAAGTTACGAATCTCGTATTAAAATATTTACAGCTTGTGGTGAATTTCCTGATCTGTTTCTTTCGACTGTATTCAAAAAGTACAACAATCAACATGAGTGGGCCAATTACAAAACCTCCTGTCCAAAATTCTAAAAATGTGATACTGGTGTCCTTGGATTATTAATATTTTAAACTACATATTAGCCTACGATCAGATGAAAAATATTATTTACGTTTCAAACCTTAAAAGAGAAAATATTTTCCCACGTAAGGACGCCGTAAAATATTCACCCCTTAATTTCCTCAAAAGTGCCAGATTGAGCATAACAGATTCGCAAGTGTATTAATAGCACATAGTTCGTTTCTCTAAACTACCTCATTCATTGTCAACAAGTATTAATTTAGTGCATTCTTATAGAAGAATTCTCAGCTGCAATTGTTTAAGACTTTAAAAAAACTTAGTGGCAAAAATAGAAAGAAATGCAGATATATGACAAAAGTGATTAATATATCGTAATTTTCAAATTTCTAACACGAGATGGCATCCTATCGTTTAAACTGACACATTTTACAGAAGTTTCATTGCGCCTATGGATTGTTTTGCTGTCCCTCCCCTAAAAATTATAAGATATCAATAAAGTATACGGATGTATCTATTGGTTAATCAACACACCTAAATAAACTTATGTTATTGGTTTTCACACGAACTAAATTTTCATAAGACGGTTTGTTAAGGTTTTAAAGCATTATAATATAAACTGATAAGTAGTGGGAGGAGTTGTTATTATAAACACTGTAATATAGAGAAAAATCCCAAACAGCGAAACACTGATAGAAAAATAGCTGGCCCATAAGGTATCTTGAACAACGTAGGAAGTACATTTTACATAAGTAGGCACAAAAGAATATAATGCGTACGCTACACCACCATATGAAACCAAGTATCATACTAAAATTTCCCAATTATTCTGAAATACGTCTATAAACATTCCAAAAGTATCACAAACCCATATTTAAAAAAGCATTTTCGTTCAGCCACTGATGTAAACTATTTAGCTGCTGGCTCCAAGTAACAAAATTGGAAACACGGGAAGTTCCTCGATTATAGCTTCGTTTTAACCAATGCCAAAAACTATGTTTGAAATACCTTAGATTTAGAATGATCAATCAGTATTAAACTGTATTTTCGAGTATGTACTTGAACGTTATCCCAGGAAATGTTGACGCAATTGACGAAAAGTACAGATCAAAGCATTGCGAAGATGGGTGGAACACACAAGAATCGATGAAATTTAATACGATGCGCAATTACAGCTGGTTAATACACCAAGGGAAACTAAAAGTAGCCCTGAATAGGAAAGTAATTCCAAGATTTAAAGTAAAACGAAAACGATCAACTAAATCGTTCTACTACAGATAAAATACGCATACCTTTATCCGCTCAACGACGATGCCGTACCATATCAAATGTGTCTATTGCTCCAAAATTACACACGTTTCAACATTTCATCAAAGGATCTTTTCTTTTTCTTTCGGTCTTGGGAGCTCGCTCTTAATTTCCGAACTAAATTAAAGAATTAAATAAGTTGGTTTACATTCGACATTTTAGTGTTTCAAATTCATCTTACGTTGCTAAAAATTGAAAAACCTTTTTAAATTTCAATTGCCAAAGGATGTCGTGTTTAAGACCAATTGTATTACAATGCCTCGTGATCGTATTTTGTTTGGGAATCGGGAGCACAAAAATGTCAACAAGAGAGAACTTATCTTTAACAATCAAAAAGGAGCTATTGAGGAAAAAAAAACTATGCACTAACCATAATAAGCATCATGAAGGCAAACTGGTTGAACCTGAATCCACAGATATAACGGAAACAAATACTCTCTTCCTCTTCATACGTGATCAAAAACCATAACAATGTTAAAATCAGAGTCAGGTTTAGAAGGTAATAAAAATATTTTTAAGCAAAACTTTTTAGCAACATACTTTTCTTAAACAATTCGTACTAAAAAGAAAAACAAGGTTTATGCATGACTAAAAAGCATGGGGCGCACTCTCATATATAGTAACTTTATAAATTCTTCAATTGGCGGGCCCCATGCTTTTCCCTTTTGTCATGCATAAACAAACTTAAATTTTTACCTTTTAGTATGAATTACCTAAGAAAAGCCTGTTTTTAAAAAGTCATTTAATGTTTTTAGTAATTCCAATGTTCAGATGCTTTCTCTCAAGTTGATCTTGTTACTCAAATTCTAAAGCATTCTACAACCAGTTAAAGGTAACATGTTGCGGGCTAGTATTCATTTCAGGATAAAGAAGTTCTTACTAAAAATAAAATATTATTTTAAAATATATAGAAATATATGAAAGCAACACTGGAATATTGTATTGTCATCCAACTTACGCTGCTGTGCAAAATGTCATCACTGTATCACGTCGGAAAATGAGTTAACGTTGCAAGATTTGAGGACACGACGAACCTTTGTGAATTAAAGAAAAGTATGTAAAAACGCACTTGGATAACGTTCCCATGAGAAATGGTTGTGCAGCATGGAAACAAAATAATTTAAATACACACTATCAATTAAAGTATCTTGATACCAAGCTTTCTTTAAAACGATAAGTTTAAAATGATTAAAATATTAGAAGTCAGTCAAGATCCAGGCACATATTTTATTTTGATAATATAATGCAAAATACAAACGGAAACGAATTAAGTCATGGGTTATAAGGGATGACTTAATCTGATTTTCACTCTACAATTCTGGGGAACACACAGATCGGAGTTGGTGCGCTCTAAAAGGAATGCAGAGTTCCTTAGTTTTGGCTTCAAGTTATTTCATAATTTAAGGTTTTAATTTATTTATGGCCTTGATTAATCACAGAGTAAGACCGTAATAATTTAACTGGGTATATTAACAATTTAATGGTTCTGAGCATGGGAACAATTTGGATGTAGGCAAGGAAGTCATAAACAATCAGCAAGCACGGAGAAACTGTTAATAAATGCAAAGTGCCTTTCCAAGAAGCTATCTACTATAGTCTCATATATCCGTAGCTGCAGAAGGTCAGCTCATTCGATGAATGTTCTCAAACGAGTTCTTCATGTCATGAACAATCTAAAAGCATAATCTTGCCTTATGCTGATTTAGCAGACCTATAGTCCCACAGAAAAATAACTTTCTGGGATTGTAATAAGGGATTGCCAAATTTGATTCAGTAGTGAAAGATCGCCTGAGATGTATAACAAAGATATTTATTATCATTCTTTAAGGCCAATTTTCCAAGATGACCGAATTAGCTTGACAATACATGTTAATAATAGAATACTAGTAGTAAGTAGCCAGCAAAAGTAAAGAATAGTAACCCATGAAATATAGCTAAAATTTTGTTCTAAGATGCTAGACGCTACTACAAATATCACCCTAAAAGAACAAATTACTCTTATAATCTGACCTTTAAGTTCGCAAATCGTGAGGAGCATTTCATATTCAAATGAAAATTACTTTCCGGACTTATACAGGAAAATTCATCACAGATTTATTTCCCATAGCTTGACGAAATGAATTTAAATATCATACATTGCAAGGGAGTGGTTTATAATAGCCAGTGGTGTGCTGGGGGTCTCACGGAGACCTTTGTGAATACTTTTCTAATTTAAGAACCTCCGATAACAGTCATTCCCCAAGTTCCCGTTATTAATTATAACGACGATAAATCACTTTCAAATTGTTATGTATATGCAGTGCCATGAATAATATGTTCGCTGTATGCGCCACAGCGCGCGCACATATGTATGCGTGTTTTGTGATTTTTCCGTGCGTTTAGTTACTTGTAAAGGAAGAATATTTGTAGCGATTTAAGGGATTTGCGTTATATGTATTTTGTTGCGAGCTGTTTCTTAAATTATTTGGTGCACATTCTTGATGATAGATAGTCAAAACGAAAAGCATCCATATTGGTGTTCAAGCTCGCCTCCTTGAGCTGAATTCAAGAATTTTAATGTGCAGATGTCTGTATATGTCTCAACTTAAATATGATATTGCTTGATCTACCCAAACCAACTTCCAAACTTCTAGGGAAACAATTTTTTGGGCATTATTTGCCGAAACCACACAGCCCTTTACAAATCAGTCTGAAAGACGGATATTGTGACCTGAATTGTGCTAACTGTAACTTAAAACAAGTTACTGTACTAAGTGCAAAAGTAAAATACAATGCACAAAGGCAAAAAAGATATAAAGTAAAATACGATAGGGATACTCTTTTTAGGTATACCACTCTTCAAAGCATCCTTAAAAAGTGCAGCCTGTTTTATCATTGCAAATAAGCTTAAAACTAGGAATTGGTAGTCACAGCGTCAGTATGGTATGAATTTTTTTATATATGTGTGTGTATAGGTATCGATAAAGCATTTAATTTACTCAAAACCTCACTTAGGTTGCTGATACATTTCCGTGAAGAAGGGTGTAGTTCAGTCCTCACAACTTACGTCAAGACAAGTAAAACATGCGATATTGAACCAAAACTTCCGGTCAAGATATGTAGGAAGAATAAGAATGATTCCCCTTATGTTTTTAATGACATTCGAGCATGCATTTTACTCCTGAAGAACCATTTTAAAGTAAATTAGCGCTAAACCTGAATAGATATGATAATATAACAACGTTTTCAAATTTCTTCACAATGAAAACATGAAACTTGTTAGATAAAAATAAAAACGACCAAAAATCTGAAGAAAACTTTTAGTATACCTGCGGATGAAGAACACTGTACTGACTGAAATAGAAGGCGTTTCAAGTAGCTAAAATATTTCTTTATTTTCTACCAAACAAATTCAGTATTACAGAAGAAGTGTTATCTTTTAATTGACGTTGAGAATTTATTTTCTGTTTATCTAGGTTTAGTCAACAGAATTTAACTGAAGGGTTTGTCTCTCCGGCTACTACAGAAAGATGTTCCAAAGAAACTTACGAAAACCTACCTGAGTCCTTTTAATGCCCGAAGAAAGATTTAGCTTTGTTGCAGCATTGCCAATTTTAAACAATATAGCTGAAGAATTCTAACTATATAAAACTTAATAAGATTTGTTGAATCATAGGAAATAAACTCTCTTAGAATAATGAAATACACCCTTACAACAACTGACGCTTCGCACTAACACCCATTTGACACTGGCAGCATACACTGACTTACAATTATATGCTTTGCACTGACACCCATTTGACACTGACAGCATACACCGACTCATGTTCACTTGCTTCGCACTTACGTTGCCCTAATCCCTACCAGTATCGCCACTTTTAACGGACTGCATCTTTAAATACTTACGATCGTTTTACCAACTACGTTACCCTCGCCAACCAATTAGGTCTCAGGTGGATTCGATAAGAAAAATGATTCTACTTACCCTGTGGATACACACACATCGAGTCGTGGTTCCAATGCAGGCATGTCTACTGACTTGTCAAAACTGCTGGCACGCCAGACCTGATGTATAACGTGGTTTCGCTCGATAACACATCCGTGAATCGTGTATAATTCCAAAGCGAGTTAAAATATGGAACATTCCTATAAAAGCACAAATAAGCTTGCATCAGTAATTAATACCAGCATTGAGAACTGTTTTCTTAAGAAAAGTAAATAAAACACGTCTGACCGGTGAAAGGACCTAAGCCAAGCGTACTAAACTGTAGAAAATATCCATAAAAATGCAAGGGAGCATGTATTTATACAATACAGGATATATATCAGGATCATGTTCAGATACCAGCATGAACACATGCTCCCTTTCCATACTATCAGGAAAGTTCTTTCAAACAAAATAATAAAAATTTGGCTTCCATGGAGACCGACTCCGGGCATCCCACCCAGAAAGCTGCGCTGTATCACCAAGAGCCCCAACGCCGCTAGCTGGACTATTTAAAAAAAATACAATCAATTTTCACGTCATTCCTTGTCAGAACTTGTGTGCCCTTATTCGACTACGACTTGACGTTCTTCTAGCCACAACGTTCTATTTATCTATCTGTATTTACTTTATTCCTGACATCATATGCCCAGCTTTTCTCACGTTGAGTGTGTTATATTGGTGGAGGTATATGTCTGCTTTTACTTCATATATTTTTGAATCGTTAGCTAACTGCAAGAATGTTTTTGTTAATATTTGAAAATTAACTAAAACAAAAAGGAGTCGGATGCTAACCTACATTTATTCTAATGCCTTGTTTACATTACTAACACCTTACCATAGCTAACACTAACCAAGATCATTTTAGTAATGTAAACGGTGGTTACCGTTAACGCGGGTTTCAATTTTAACCAGCGTCAACTTACGATGGTTATCTTCTTATGTTAATAATTAGACGCAATTTGGCCATTAGGCGCAGCCCATTTCGTGAGTTTATTTCTTTCTTTATCGAAATGTATAGCATCCTAGTGGTGCGTATCACTTTTAAAGTATAAGAAAATGATGGCAGAACTAGAATATTACGCTAGACTTAATTCATTTATGTTCATTATTATAAATCTAAACCTCTACCATTAAACCTTAAAGTATGGGAAATAGATTCCTTACTCTAAGCGTGTAAAACCAGTTTGTTTATTGAAATGGCAGTAACCAAGTTAAGTTTCGTAGTCTAAACGGAGTTATTTCAACCACTATTTGTACCATCATAACAATCTTAGTAATCTAAACAAGGCATAAGAGTAAATTTCGATACACTCTACTAAACAATGGCATTTGTAAGCGTAGAGAGGGAAAATGACAAAAACGAACAGATCAAAACATGTACAAAGGTGCATGTGTGGAACGAAGTGGTTAAAAACGGTTGGAAGAAACGGTAGGTAAGCAATCAAGACATTCCGCAAAAAAGAATCAAAAGCATGCGTTCATCTTATTCCAGACTGATGCCCACTAGGAAGAAATATTCTCAACGAATCGAACAGACCCCATAAAAATACACAAGTATCCCAATTTCAAATAGGTATGAAATCCTACAAGAGGTTCCAAATGACAGCAAAATATATTACAGGGACAAGTTGAACAATACTGCGAAACCAATGCGCAACTCAACCCGAAGTCAGCGTAAAATGGAAGGGAAAATTTTACTGTTAAGTGATAGTCATGGGCGTCATATAGCTAAAAATTTAACAGAATGCATTAATGATTACAGTGTATTAGGCCTTACGAAACCGAGTGCACCACTTCGTGAAGCCACCTGTATGAGCAAATGTTACAAGCAAGACGATTTTGTAATTCTCATCGGGGGATCAAATGACGTAGCTAAAAACGACAATCAGTATGCAATCAACACCCTCCAACAATGCTTAGAGAATCTATCTCAAACAAACGTTATAGTTTGTACAATCCCGCATTGCAATGATCTTATGCCACAATCAAGTATAAATAAGGAAGTGTTCGGGAAGGTCTTAACCCATAGTGCTGTTACCGCCCATACAATTCATTTTATCTTATCTTAAATAAGGAAGTGGGAGAAGCAAATAATCAGATAAGAAGAGTTTATAGTCAGTATAAGAACGTGCACATTCTTGACTTCAATGATATAGAGATAAATCAATATACAAGACATGGGCAAAACCTCAATAAACGCGGAAAGGGAAGAGTGAGAGAAAAAGTACGTGGTCTTGTAAGAGAAAATTCTCAAGGCGAGCAAAACAAACATTCCCACCCTTCAGCACAACAAAGAACATGAACATAATAAATGTGAAATGCTAAATCAACAGAAAACAACAAACTGTACACAAATTAGTGATTTGGTTAATAGCACTAGCAGTGAAAAAGGTTATGGTAATGTTAGCATCAGTGATTTGGTTAAAAGAACTAGCAGCAGTGAAAAGATTATGATAATGTTAGCACCAGCCCGTATAATTCCATAGTGAACACAAACATAGATGAGACTGATACCTTGAATACTACCAAGGAAGTAATTGTAAATAGCTGTCAAACAGAAGGTATGGCGGCAGAAAGATGTTTTAAAAGTAATAAATATACAAATAATGTAGGTGCATACAACTAGTGGGTGAAACACAAATATTACCGAAAGTAAGGAAGGCATCAACCAGCAATTAAGTAAAAGTCTCCATCATACTTAAGTAACGATTATTTGTGGTAGACAGTAGTAGAGAAATAAAACGGGAAGATAAGGACGACGTGCCTATATCTATATTCCACTAAAATGTTCAAGCTTTAAACATAGCAAAAGGTTAATGCTAGAAGTTCTGTTTGCCGAATAATTGTCATCAGTACAGGTAATCTGCCTCACTGAGCACTGGTTGAAAACTCAATATATTTACGAGTGTCATGAGCAACAGGTAGTAAACCAGGTAAATTTGTAAATAATTTAAAATAAAATTTCAGCCCATTCTGCACAGTAGACATAATGTTAAAGTGTTTTTTTCAATAACAGGATAGCGAGATTCAACTTAAAGACAATGCTTTCCTTAAACGATGCATGGAGTATTACAGTAATTTAAAAACATTATAATAGCACGTGCACAAGAGAAGTAACAAGCTTTTCTATCAAGTTGGAAGGCTCCCAGAAGAATCTACCCACGGATGTTATTAAGAATTAAAAATCAATTATATATTAGAGTCACGGAGAAAATGGTCAAGCATTTTGAGATACCAAGTTGTTGACAAAAACTATGAAATCCAAAGAAAACCTTGGATCACATCCCAGGCTAACCCTTGCTTCATGAGAAGATTCAGTGTTACTCCTGCCCAAATTCCTTTCCTATTTTGTAATTTCCGTTCTATCCATTTCTGGGAACTCAAGGACTTTCTGATTTACAGCATAACAAAATTGTGAATATTTACTAGATCCCATTAGTATATATAGCCAATCCTGAGAAGGACACAAAATTCGAAGATAATAAAACGAGTATGAACATTAACTA